>BMAC01000425.1:929453-947412 GCA_014905375.1 Phtheirospermum japonicum | reverse complement strand
TAAAAAATTTGTAATACTTTAACAATCTTTTGTAATACTTTAACAATATTTTGTGATACTTGAACAACTTGAGTTAAAAACATTACTTAACTATACTTTAATTAAAAATAGGTATAAAACTTGTGGTATTTTAATAATCTTTTGTGATACTTTAACAATGTTTTGTGATACTTTAACAATGTTCTGTGATACTCAAATAATCTGAGTTAAAAATGTTACTTAACTATGTTTTATTGTAAGAATATGTATAAAAAACTTGTAATGCTTTAACAATATTCTGTGATACTTAAACAATTTGAGTTAAAAATATTACTTAACTATACTTTAATAAAAAATAGATATAAAAAACTTGTGATATTATAACAATCTTTTGTGATACTTTAACAATATTTTGTGACACTTTAACAATATTTTGTGATACTTAAACAATTTGAGTTAAAAATATTACTTAACTATACTTTAATAAAAAAATAGGTATAAAGAATTTGTGATATTTTAACAATCTTTTGTGATACTTTAACAATATTTTGTGATACTTTAACAATGTTTTGTGATACTCAAATAACTTGAGTTAAAAATATTAGTTAAATATATTTTATTATAAAATTATGTATAAAAAAAACTTGTGATACTTTAACAATATTTTGTGATACTTAAACAATTTGAGTTAAAAATATTACTTCAACTATACTTTAATCAAGAATAGTTATAAAAAACTTGTGATACTTTAACAATATTTTGTGATACTTAAACAATTTGAGTTAAAAACATTACTTAACTACACTTTAATTAAAAACAGGTATAAAATACTTCATATTTTACAATATTTTGTAATACATTAGCAATCTTTTGTGATACTTTAACAATGTTTTGTAATACTTTAACAATGTTCTGTGATACTCAAATAACTATAATCCAATTATCTACAAGTCTTACACTTAGTTGATTAAATGTATTACAAAAGGTTGATAATGTATCAAAAAACATAGTTAAAGTATCATATATTTTTTCATACTTTTAGCTAATTTTGTGATACTTTAAATCCTATCCATAATTTTTTTTTGAAGGCAAAAGATCCATCATTCATTGACCACAAAACAATTTGTAGATAAGATCTTTGTCTTAGCGTTATAGGCTCATCCATATACGGTACCGGTCTTTGATAAAATCAATGTACTAATTTCGGCAAATATAACAACAAATGTCAATTTGCAGTTTTGTATTAGCCACATAAAACATACGAGGGCAACCATAAGAGAAAAATGTCACAAAATCCATGGGATGGTACACGAAAAATATACTTCAATTTTTTTAGGCGATAATAATAAAAAAATTTAGACAAACAAACAATTAGCATTCTCATCGTTTGGGCCTATACATAAACCACTATTCATGCAAACTGTTTGAAGTGCTCTGTCAAAATGTTATGAAAAATCAAGAAGAGCCCTAAATAGCATTCTAAGATGATGTATTGTCATGGTCTGCCAATTTGAAGAATGTGCCCAGCACAATTCCAAATATTCCCCCAAGAAATTACAAAGCATTCCCCAGAACCAGTCGCCCTAAGAAAAAAAAAACTCAATCCGATTATCGGATCAAAATCAAACCCAACTAAAAATCACCAATAAACTAGAAGGAATCAAAATTTCAGTCCACTAGACCACTGGATAAGAGGGCTGTTTTCCTCGTCGTAATTCGGTAGGCACTCGAACCATGGAGCTGTCGGCATCGTTGCGGTGTTCTTCATCATCGTGCCAATCAGCTGCTCAAAAATACTTGGGTTCGATGATGAAGAAGTTTTATACATAATAATAATAAAAAAAATTGCAGAGGAGAGAGAGAAATTTATATGGGTTTGCCACAAAAAGCGCCAACTATTATTACTGTTAGGTGACAAGTGAAATTGCTATTTTTAATAATTGATATTACATTCTTGCTTGTGAATCATCCGTAAAAACAACTACAAAAATTGTATTTTATCAAAGTCTTATAACTTTAACACACATACATTTATCTTTTTACAAAAGTTGCAATTACATCCGCAGAAACCAATCCCATGAAATTGCTAAATTTGGATGGATTATTTCTGTCTTTCTTCTCTTTTCTTTTTGACTTTGACGTTCAAAAAACAAAAAGAAAAGAAAACATACACACACATAAATTTATATATATGATTCCAAATGTACATTCAATTTGCACGAAACTAGATAGATAAATTAAGTAAATGTATTTTGGGACAATATGCAAATTCTGAAAGAAAGCGTATTGAGTTCCAACTTGTAAGAAGCACCATTTTCTAGTTGTAAGAGATAATAATTAATAATATAATGTGGTGCCTAAAGAAACTCCTCCACCAAGTCCCCAAAATCAAAGCCATTGGGTGAGACCGGTCTCATTTATTCAGTGTAGCAAAGCAAAGCAAGAAGAAGAATTAATCAATATATCAAGAAATTCTTCTTTAAGACTTTTTCACAAACAGATTCAATGCACCAACTAAATTAAATGTGATCATATATGAAATACCCTCAATACCATCACCACCATCATCATCAAACTCCATCAGAAAACACGCAACATAATAAAATTGAATTAATTAGAAAACCTTTTTTTTCAATCTCAAGACATCAAGACTGAAACGCACAACCAATTGCAAACCCGCACATCAAATCCCAAATTGTAACCGAGTCCCCTCGTTTGCCTCAACCCAATTTGTCTCACCTCGCCCGTCTCGTATCCCCGCGCCGTTCACCATGTGTGAGAGTTGGTGCGTGGTGGTATGTGTGACCGTGAAATTAGAAGGATAGATCGGATTTTCAATTGGGGAAGTTAATCAATGACACTATCTTGATTTATAGAAACAAATACAGCAGCAACGATGGCCGATTTGAGAGTATTCTTGTGTGTGTTTTGGTGATAGAGAGAGAGAGAGAAAAAAGAGGGGCGATGGTTCTGTATTTTGTTAATAAATATTGTGGGCGAGTTGGTGGGTGGGCGGGTCTCTTATATGGGCAGTTCAAATTCATCGATATGGTAAAAAGTGGTCTCATTCTATGAGACCGGTCTCATCCAAGTATTTGCCTTAAACTTTTAAATTAATTCAACGTGAAATGAGATTCACACCAATCAAGAGGTTTTGAGTTTTGATAACAAAGTGTTGACAGAGAGACATCGAAAGACAATTATTCAATAAAAAGATTAAAAGGCAAACACTTGTATTAGGTCAAATTATGGGTTATGACCCGTTAGATTATTTGATCTAATATTTTAATGTATTGATTTTTGTATTATGATGTATTAGTACTATGATGTATTGATTTTTTACTATAATATATTAATTTTGTACTATAATATAGTGGTATGAAATTTTGGTCTAACGGATGATTTGTTAATCCGGCCTGACAAGAGTGTTGCCCAAAATAAAATAAAAAAATAGAATATTTAACTGCACAACTTAACGTTAAGCGGAAGTTATAAATAATTAATTCTATATTTATATTAGTGTGAAGGTTAAAAAATATCATCTTCCCTATATATTAATGTAAAATCCCCCTATCATATGTGTATGTTTCCCATACTTCGTTATTTTCGTAATTTTTCTTGGGGTTTTGGTGTCATCCGAGCCAAATATATACCTAATTTAGTATTTTTCCTTTTTTATACTCTACCTAATTTAATATTTTTCCAATATTATATATTTTCTAATTCAATATTCTCTTTTATTACATGTTACCTAATTTAATATTTTATTTAACATAATTATAAATCTAATTTCAATATAATGAATTGATACACACATTATATATCTATAGGAACAAATTAGTGTCTTACATAGAAAAAAGAAACAAAAAGTAATAATAAAATAATATTAAATATACTACAAGTTAGATATACGATATTTTTTCAATAGAATTATAAGTGTTTTATAAATTTTAATTTTTTATATCACATATTTACATGTGACACGCGGGTTTTGTATATTTTATATTGTTTCAAACTCAATTTCTACGGGTAATTGGTCAAATTTAGGATATTTTGATATACTTTACAACTAATTTCGTGACTCATGGTTAAAAAAAAACTTTATTGTGAAAACCAGTTTTACCGTAATTAGAACAAATAATATTTTAATTTATGTATAAAAATAATTTATTGTGAAAAATAATATTTTTATAAACAGAAAAAATAATGTTACGATTTTGTATGTACTATTTTTAATAGTACTCTTTTAGTATTTTTAATAAATATTACTAAACGTTATAAAGCATTATCTTTTTCTTGGTGAAAAACACTATTAACATTCGCATTCCTTAATCCACCATTTAATGATATTTTAATGCTTTATTTAAAATTCTTCTTTTAATTTATTTATAGTACTAAAAGTAAAAGTAAAAAAAAATCAAAATTAAAAATAATAATAATAATTCTATTATTTTTTTAAGTTTATTAGCAAAAAGAATATCTTCTTTTTTCTTAATTATATTTGAGAGACCGGATATACCCACCCCAAAATCTTATTAGTTGACCCCAAAATATTTTAGACAAACATTGAGTGTTGTGTATGCAAGGTACTTCGTCGCCCAAGGCCCGAGATTCAACAACCCATTTTTAAAAATAAATAAATAAATAATAATAATAATAAATGTCTCACTACCGAGGGTATCCTTCGTATGAAAACGGTGCACCACCGTCCGATTGGCGTGGCTATCGACCGACCATTCCATTGAGAAGATCAAGTGCCTCCCAGATCTTCTTCGAGGTCTTTACGCCTGAGTACACGTTACTCAGGCTATCTTTTAGGCTACTTAAGAGAAATCCTTTACATAGACAGTCGTCGTTGTGCCAATTGTCGTAGGCGGCACGAACAGTGAAACTAGTCTCAGACTCATCCGAAGTAGGTGGTTCGTCTTCCTTCACGAAGTTAGCGAAGCCAAGCATCGTGAGGTAGAACAGCATCTTTCGTTGCCACCTCTTGAAGCCTTCTCCATTGAATTTTGGAGGCTTCCCACGGCAGGCATGATCCGTGAGGAGTGCACCGGAGCGGTCATAGTTGGAACAAAAGTCCCCATCGTACCCGTTGAGTGGGTAGCTGAAACATGTGAGTACGTTGGCTGAGCCGTTGCAAACATGTTTGGAACCGAAGTTCCCGCCATCCCATAATGATGGATTCCAGTCGAAACTGACGTATTTTGGACCGAAGTCTCCATCCCATAAGGGAATGATCCAGCGGCCGAAGCAGTGGCTGAAAACATACTTGGAACCGTATTTCCCGTCATCTCAAAAGGATGGATCACAGCCGAAGCTGACACAGTTTGGACCGAAGTTCCCATCCCATAAGGGAACGGTCCAGCAGCCGAAGCTGTGCCTGAGTTTGGGTTGGTTTCCGAGAAGCGCCTTGAAAGTGTCTCAAGGAGGGTGTTGATAGTCCCTTGGTTCAGGAGGAAGTCAGCATGACTCATGTTTGGCGTAGAAGCGCCAATCGTCGTGGTGTTCATTACTGCAGGGGCAGTGGTCGTCGCCGAAATGGTGTAGGTAATGGCAGGAGCGGTCGAACTGATCGGAGTGCTGGAGGTCGACATTTTTCAAGTTAGGGATATTAAAACAGTAGATTATAGATTACAAAATATTTTGTCTTACGATTGTTGGAAATTACAACGATGAGCACAAACAGGGAATGTAAAAATATCTCAAAACTGGAAAATACAAGAACAGAAAGTTGTTAAGCCGAGTCGAGTTTAGAACTCTATCTGCAAGACGAAATAGCCCCGGTAGTGCCCTTCGGTTTTGCTATTCGTCCCCAAAGATGAAACGATTTCGTCTCTGGTATTACAGCACCGTAAATACCAGAGCTCCGGCGAACTAGATGAAAATGGACTGAGTTACGAGAAAAATGAAATGCAAAAAATTGTATGTTGTGTTCTTGTTTGCTCAGGTGTTTCACGTGATTTTTCGTGTGTAAAATATGAAGGAGTACTCACCCTTATATAGGATTTCTAGCTGGAGGTTACAGCCTGCTTAATGACGACCTTAAAGGCGTCATTAAGTCATTCAAACAGGCAGCATCTGGCAGAATGAACCTGAACAGGTTCAGCGTGCACATGCATTGCATGTTGAATTCGTACGTTTTGGAAACATCTGAACGGTCAGGTGAAGTGCCAGCGTTTTTTGTAACGGTCAGGAGTTCAGAAGTTTCTCAGGTGTGTGTACGTTCAAAAAAGAAGCCTGGGTTGAACCAGGACCCCCCACACGAACCACCTCAATCGGACCAGCCAATTCGTACCAATTGCCCAAGACCCAGGCCCAGAGCCCAGGACCCAGAACCAAGATCCAAGGTCCAGGTCTGGGACTGGGCTCGAATCCGCTCGGCTCCGCAGAAGGCGGGCGGGCGAACCCAAGTCTAAGAGCCCGCGTGAGCTTTGTGCACACAAAGTCCACAACACCCACTGGCCCACTTGATGTCCACTAATGAAATGTAATCATTTTTAAACTCCCTTCCACATTGATTAACTTTCAATGTGGGATACCCAAAAATGCACTTAAGCAACCATTCAACTTCCAAGCATCATTTCTCACTCACCAAAAATTGGATTTGAGAAATTCAAAAAGCTACGATTAACTACACGACACGTAGATCGAGCATATATAATTCGTTAACACGAATTTTCGTTGTATCATTAAATTGATTAAATACAATTTACAACAGTCTTTGCAACCAGGAACACTGACGGTTAGAGATGAGAGACATCCTCTGACATGACCTGTGGCCGATAATATGTGCTCAACACGCAACAACAATGGCGCCCTCAACAATATGTGCTCAACACACGACATCGGTTTTATCCCATCACCGATCGAACACCGTCCCGACTGGCCGCAACTATGGCCGGCAGCAATCACTGTCAAAAACAGCCACCATGGCTGCCTCTGTTGTGACCAGGCTTTTGTGCACGATCAGGTCCTTTTTTTTTTAACTCCACATAATATATTCCAAAACTAATTGGTAGTAGAAATTTGTTGTTGGAGTTGCAAAACATATTTTGCAAGAGATTTCTTACCCTGGATAAGCATTAGAATACTTTATAAATTTTGTATCAGAAGATAATAATTTGTTTTAAGATTGTATAGAAAATTTCACAAGATAAAATAATAATCGAATAAGAATATCTTCTAATATAATTCGATAATTCTTTTTACAAAGTAAAAAATCGAAGTCGGAACGTATATATAAAACTCAAATCACATGTTCAACACGTTTTTCTTAAAATAAATTCGTCTCCTATTCTGGACATTTGTTTCCCAAGATAAGACGGGTAAATCGAATCAGCTTTCGTCTCCGGCAAATTGATAATCATACCTAAGTTTTATCACAAAAAATGCAAGAGGCCAAGATAATTATTTCGATCAATATGCAATGTTTCATACTGTAAAATGTGTGGAATTTTGGGGTTATTTTGTGGTTGTTATTTTTGTCTCATTATATAGCCAATTATATCACCTTTCAAACTTGCACATTATAACCCATGATGAGAAAGTTACACAATTCGACACATATTGAATTTGATGCTACACAACCCCATTGTTGGAGTTACAAATTTTGATTTTTTATAAAATTATCCAAATACCACTTGGATAAAAGGTCCAAGAATAACAATTACAAGTTGCAGTTTTCTTAAGTGTCTTGGTCCATCATAAAAAGAATCATGTTGTGAAGTTTGATTTTAAAAGGTCCGGGTGCACCATTAGTAAGCACTTCAAATGAGTACTACATGCTCCTAAGACTCCATCCCATATTAGTCGTTCAACCTACTCTAGTTGATGGCACATGCATGGACCACAACTGGAAATAGTTTAAAGTAAATACCTATCCATTCATGTGAGAACAGTGACACCTAAAATTTGCTTGCACCTGAATTTGATTCACATCTACGCGTGGAGACTCGAGAATTGCACTACAAAAAAAAATGTCGTTTGCTGACGGGTCGAATCCATCAGCAAACGTGATTGATGGCAGGTACGGCCCGTCAGTATTTTTGGCATCAGTAATTGATCGCTGACGACATTAACAAAAACCGTCAGCAATTATAAAATATTATAAAAAGAAATTGGGCGGGCCTAGCACAGCCCACATCAATTAAATCCCACATATGTCATGGGTGAGTTTCGAACCCCTAACCTCTTGCAAATAGAGGAAAAGTGTTACCGTCTCGTCAAGTCGATTACTTACGGGAGTTTGTATACCTTTAATATATATTAGATATAAATTAAGTTATAAATTATAATTATAATTAATTATATTATATTTTTAAATGGATATTATATTTATGAATAATGATATATAAATACATAATAAAATTATATATATATATATATATATATATATATATATATATTATAAATATAATTATTTATAAATAATTATAAATATATATTATATATAAATAATGATATATAATTATTATGAATATATAATATTATTTATAAATATATAAATATATAATAATTATATAATAATTATAAGTGTAGATTATATTTATGAATAATGATATTATAAATATATATTATTTATAATATATATACATATATTATAAATATATATCGTATATAAAAATGATATATAATTATTATACATATATAATACTATTTATAAATATATAATATAAAATAATTATATTATAAATAAAAATCATATATATGTATATTTTAAATATATATTTTATATAAATAATGATATATTATTATTATAAATATATAAAATTATTTATAAATATATAAATATGTAATTATTATATTATATTTATGAATAATGATATTATAAATATAATATATATATATATATTATATATATATTGTGTATAAATAATGATATATTATTCTTATAAAAATATATTATTATTTGTAAATATTTAAATATATAATTATTCTATTATATTTATAAATGATTAATATAATTATATATTTTATTTTGTAATTAATTGGTTAAATTATAAATATATAATATTATAAACTATATTATGTTTAGGTAATGTTTTCGGTTGTTTTGTAATGTGGTTTTTTTTTCCAAATAATCAATTTCAGATTATTATTTGTATCATATTTTTTCCTCTGAATTTATATATTTAACAATATTATTTTATTGTATTGTATTGTATTCAAGTTGAACGTGAATTTGAAAAAAAAGAAAATTATTTAACTCCATACTCAATATTCAAAGAAAATTTTGATTCATGTCGCTGAGAGAAATTATTTTGACATTGTTATTTATAAATAGAGAATGGAAGATAATTATATATTTTTAAAATACCATTATACTTTATGCACTAATATATTTGAGATTATATTGTAATATATTAATATTTACCATTTTTATTTATTTCTCACGTGTTTATAAAAAAAAACCGTGAGATTAAAAAGAAAACTATAAGTTTTCTCATTTCAATATTATAATATATAATTTATCACTTTCTTTGCTAACATTTTTATTTTCATGTAGGTTGATTATAATTTAGTATTAAGAAACTCGTAAGAAATTGTTAACTTTTAATTATATATTTTCATTCTAATTATCTGAACTGTGTGAGTTCTGAAAGAAAAATAAGTGAATGCCAGGGTTGGGATAAGAATTTGACAGTAATTTTGTGTAAAATTCATTATTTAATAAAATTAATGAGAATAGACATGAAATTGAGAATACTAGAATTTAATAGAATTCATAATAAAAAAAACTTGATTTTCTAGAATTTATAGAATTTTGATTGAAAATCCATACAATTCATACAATCCACGTTTAATTTTGCCGAATCCAAAAAAGGAAAAGTGGAAAAATACTTTGAATTGTATAAGATTTACTAAATTTCCTATTGAGAACATCCAAATATAGTAATTATTTTTCTCTTATATCCCGCACATGGTAAGTGTGTATTTATTAAATTTTTTTTTATAATCTTTAATATTATCCCACGAATACTAGTCAATATATCTGAAATCTAATTCAATTTCTCCAAGCTATAAAAAACCCTTAAACATAACTACACCACCACCAACAATAATCCAGAAAAATAAAATCAAAAGGAATAAGAAAAGAAATGGCCTCAAAACTCTTGTTTTTTCCTGTGTTGCTCTTAGCACTAGCCGTTAATACATCGGGCGCTAAACCTGAAGCCCGCGTGCCGGTGATCCACATCATCAGTGCAGTGGCTAGCCCCATCAGCTTGAGTATCGGTGACGGCGTCTCGGAGTTGATCAAGGTCGAGCTAAAACCCGGTCAGGATTATCAAATCAAAGTATTAAAGGAAAAGAACACGTATTCTGTGTTGGCGTACTTGGGGTCAAGGAGCTATTCGTTGTTTGACATATACAGCCCGTCTCGGGACAGTGGCCATGATTCCATATATATCAAAGCCGATTACTCGGGAGTTTTAATTAGCTATGACAACACTACTTTTAAGAAGTTGGCGCCTTGGGATTCTGAATGATTTGTATTTTCTCTAGTTTATTATTAACAATGAGTCGAGAATAAATCTATACTATTTTTATTTTTATTTTTAACGAAATTATTATTTATTGATATTTTTGTATTTTCGAATATAAAATATACTTGTGTACAAGTGTATTGCCGATTCATTCGACTACAATTTTACTTTTGATTGTTGGATATTCAGTCTTATTCAACCTTGTGCTAATATTGAACAAAAAAAAAAATTTGACCCTCACATTTTTTTATCCGAAATTTGTATGTTTTTTAAGATTGAACAAAATGTAATTAAATATTGTGAATATTTTCATGTTACAAATCTCAATCAATGTGATAATGTATCATTCTTTATCTTTAATAAATAGTATGAAAATGGTCATTTGTATGTTGATCAAGTAAAGCCAAAATTGCTCTTAATTCGACTGTGAAAAGAGCGGTATATGGCTCCATCATGAAGGCCTATAAATGACATGACATTCATCTGAACTCTTAATCACTTTTTTCTTTTTATTTTTCCTTTCTTTTTTTATAAATGCACGGTGGGGTGAATGTCACGTGTTATATAGAGCCCTATCTGGTTCTATAGAAAAATTCGTGAAAAGAGACCAATCCTAAAATTCTCCCTCTTGTTATAATATGGTAATATTTTATTATTTGACATCAAATAATATATAATTCTTTTTTAAAGACTTATGCAGGAGCAATTTGATCTTTAATACGAATTATTATATCATTACTAATTATAAATACTATGATATAAAATTTAAATAATAAAAATACCGAGTTTATTCGTTCCACATTACCTGTGCATACCCAGCATAGTAGATTATAAGGCTCATTTCATTCCTTTCTCGCAATTATTTCATTCCTAAATATTTCCTATTCAAACCTAATTCTATGCTTATAAGGCTCATTTTTTCCACCATTATATCATTCCTAAATATTTCCTTTTCAAACCTAATTCCTTCCATTCATACCAGTCACTCTCACCCCATATAATATTTTTGCCAGATGTTGTAACAGATTGTTTTCTGAGAGAGAAAAGGAATAGTCAACTAATTTTAATGTTACTAATAATGCATTTGAAATTTGACTTACATATATCTTTTGAATATGGTGATTATATATTAATACAAATATTTCCTATTTTATTTTTTTTTTGTTTTCAAACTTTGTTAGTTTTGTAAAAGAATTTGGTGTTTCGGTGTCATCCGACCCTAATATTTACCCAATTTAGTATTTTCCTTTTAATATATTTTACTTAATTAAATATTTTCCTAATATTATATTTGGCCTAATTCAATATTTCATTTTATTACATGTTACCTAATTTAATATTTTCTTTAACATATAATTTAATATCTTACTTTTATTCATCTAATATAAAAATATAAATAAGTCATACTCCCTAAGTATTTTTATTAAATATCGTTTTAGAATTTATGTCTAGAATTAAGGAACATGTAAATTTGACTAATATACCCTTAATCAATGAATAATATTCCTAATTAAATTCTCTTACCTCTTTACTAATAATTATCTTATTACCATAAATTTATTTTGTTTCTTTAAATGAGTAGGGATAAAGTTAGAAAAAATTGGTAAAAAGTTCTAAAACGAAAATTAATTTGAAGCAAAATTTAACTTGTAAAACGATATTTAATATGAACCGGAGGGAGTATCTAATTAGAGAAATCTAAATAAGTTGAATTAAGTTTTATTTATAATAAACTGAAATAATTTTATTTTTAGAATTTTAAATATTTATATAAGAAGATTATGAGTTATATAAAATTATTACAAAAGGAAAATAAATATAAAAATATAAACTTAAAATTTTTTATCCAATCCTAATATAATAAATTTAAAATAATATTAAAAATATATATTAAAAACTATTTTTACGCCAAAAAAAGGAAACAAAAAAGATAAAATAAATAATAATAATAAATTATTACACCTAGAAAATTAAATATTAAATATATTAAGTCACTTTATCTAATTCGAATATAATGCATTGATACACACGTTATATATCTATACGAACAAATTAGTGTTTTATGCATAAAAAAAATAAATGAATAAAATAAAATAATACTACATACTACAAGTTAGATGTAAGGTGTTTTTTCAATAGAATTATTAGTGCCTTATAGATTTTAGTTTTTTTAATCACATATTCACATGTTGTATGTCTTATATTTTTTCAAACTCAATTTCTACGGTTTTTCCCATCTACTTCAGCGTATTTTGATATACTACAACTAATTTTGTGACTTTCGGTAAGAAAAACTTGAAAATTCTTTATTTTGAAAATTAGTTTTACTGTAATTAGAATAAATAATTAATATTCTGATTTGTGTTTAAAATTATTTATTATGAAAAATAATATTCCTGTAAATAGAACAAAATAATGTTACGATTTGTATGTACAATTTTCAATATTGTTCTTTTAGTATTTTTAATGAATATTACTATTTTTCAAATTTTCGCATAAAAACAAAGTATGAATATCAAAGAAAGCATGCAAATATTAGAATCATTTAGCAATTAATAAGTAGAGCTCGATATGACACATCAATAAAAGAAATTTGGTATGTAAATCATTGTTTTTGCAATATTTGTGTCAATTTGCCTACATTGGGGTGTTTTGAAATATAATACATTGACCTTTTATTAGTAGTAATTTCACTTCTCAAAATAGCTAAACCATCTTAAACATATACTCATGCACGCACACTCACACTAACACGCACACACATATATACACAAGAAGAGGGAGTTTGCTTAGGTGAGAGAAATAATTAAAAAATACTTTGTGTTATAAATTCTCAACCACTTTATTATTTGTGCATAGTAAAGTAGTTTATGTTGTCCCTGGTAAAATTATATAATTACGATTGTATCATTAAAATTATTTCCATAAATAGGGGTTCAGTTATAATTAAATATATGTCTAAGAATTCATTCTCTATATAATTTTTACGTTTTCTCCTTAATTTATAACACGTTATCAGCACGATTCTCTAGTTATATAAGTAATATATATCGAAAGTATACTCTAAAATTGCATCTTATGCATGATCCTCTATATCAAAAATCGAACTATTAAAAATAAATGTACAAATGTATATTTCTCTATTTTCTTTCAAGCATACTAGAGTGGTGATAACCTATTATTATTGACTCACCTCACCAAATATTTCAACATAAATGTCATCCTTCGGCTTTAAAAACTTAAGTCATTTTATCAAACATCAAGTGAAAACAATTAAATGCTTTTAAATTACAAAGTAATATAAAATTTTATATCCCCAAAATCACTATCCAAACTTAAAACTCAAGTTCGCAACTCAAGCTTGGGCTCAAAACTGGAGACCAACTCCGATCGTCTTGTTCACTATGTGCATGAATACTGTATATGTTGGAGTTGCCAGCAAATAGAAGAATACAGGTAGAAAAAAGAAGGAGAGTATAAATACGTTTAATGCAAATACACGTATCGAATAAAAGGAAATGAAGTTAAAAATGGAAAAATAAATGCATTAAATTAATGGAAAGAGAAAGGAAAAAAGGAGGATGAGGAGTGCAACACCTTATTCAATGAAAGTAAAGTGAAAAGTAATCATTACATATTTTATTATTTTAATATATTGAATATTTAATTTATAAATTTGATTTTCGTCATACTCCTTCCGTCTCACAAAGATAGTTCACTATTCTATTTTCGTGCTTTCTACAAAAATAGTCCAGTTACCATATTTATCATATTATTAATTTTTCATTTTCATACATACCCTTAATTAATATTTTTGAAATACTAGTTTTCGTCCTTGTAAATTAAAAATAGATGATTACAATGCAAAATCTTACTATTCCAATAACAAATATACTAATTACAACACTGATTCTATGAGTATTAATTGACATTAATAAATTCAAGAAGGGTATAATTGAAAAATACTAACTAAATTAATGACTTAACTATATAAACTACCAATTTCTTAATCTGTTTGAAACTAACCGTAAGACCATCAAATTGGGACAGAGGGAGTATATAAGATGTACAAATTTCTCAAAATTGACTTTTCTTCATGCCATATTATTCAGATCAATAAGAGCTTCATTCTGAGATCATTAATATATAAAATAACACCTCATTTAAGAAATAATATTTCAAAATTTTATTTGTTAAATTATAAATTTGTACCTCAACTATGGGGAATTCCACAATAATACTTGAACTTATAGATATTTACTATTTTACTATTGATGCTCTACAAAGAGGTATATTTGGCACCACGCGTCGGCCAGCAGGCTCGACCACCGGCGGCTGACAATGATTGGTGGAAGCCGATAAATTAACATACAATCTTCCAGTCGATGATAATTTTTTAAAGGATATGGATGTCGTCTCGTGGTGGTCAGGTGGCACTGTCGTCGGAAAATGCTAGCGACTGATGACAGTTGATGATTTGACATACAACCACCTCCTTAGTGATGATCATATATTTAGAAAATGATTGGCAAATTCAGAATCATGAAATCGACGTGTAGTCGGTATTTGAATCGAATCTCGATCGTCCATAGTAATTTGACCATTTAATAATTTCTAATCATGGATCAATATAATATGGATGACACTGCTCCCGGAGAAGTAGTTAAAAATTTGTAATTTATGTTATTACATTTTATGTACTATAATAATGTCCAAGTAGTAGGTTAAACCATAATTTATTGATTTTAATTTTTGTTATTATAATACCTCCAATGTGATGATTTCAATTATCACAAGATGGATTATTTTATATATTTGTGCATTTTATATACCCAGCGATGGGTGATATCGTCTACAAGAGAGATCTACTTTCGAATAAGTAGTTATTGATTACGTAAATTAATTATCACAATTAAAGTTTTGCCATTTAGATTTCTGGAATTTAAATATTATAGTATTTCTAATGTGGTGGGTTATACCACACGATTTACTAACTAATACAACTCTAAAGAAGTAGTTGATAAATTATTGGAATCCTGCTCCCGAAGTAGCAATCGATTGAATTAAAATTTATTATCCATATTTATAAGATTTTAATGGAGAAGAATGAGCAAGTGGTACTAGAAGCTACCGATAAGTAATTTATGAAATTGATTGATCAATAAATTGCATGTTGATGAAAGAAATATATCACTTGAAATAATCATATGAGAGCATAGTACATGATAATAAAACGCTCTTGAAGAATAATATATCATTAACATTGTAATTATGAAATACCAAACCTCTATATTTGCATAAATGAAAAATGATATTATTATTACTCTGAAGTACAAAACAATCAAAGTGGATACATTGAAATTAGCTTGAATGTAATAAATACTCGACAATTGAAATACAGAAATATATATTAAACTCGTGAAGGTAGGGTGCATCTCAAAAGTATTTAACTCCATAACTTTGTCACCCTTTACTAATCATGAGAGTTTACAATGATAGATTAAAGAATCTAGGCTTTTTTTTCTTTTTTTTTGCTTGAGATAAATAGTTTGTGATTGACAAGATTTAACTTCCACATAATTTTGAAGTAGAATATATGCTTGAAGCATTGTAAGTAGCTCAGCAATTGTATTGGTAGATATAAGTTCTCTCAATGAATGAGAGATATGATCTACATATTGATCTAGAAAATTGAGAAAACTATTAAAGAAAATTATCAATATTTAACAAGCATATAGGTTTGGTATAGAAGTTACACTCTGGCCATGACGTAATATTAAAACTTTCATTCAAAGTGTCATAACTACTTGGAGGACGATGAAAGCGTTGTTGTTGTTCACCATGTATATTATACAATCTTGAAAAGATTGTGTTTGAAGTTTCAATATAAATGATTAACATGAATTTGTCTTAATTTTTTTTATTATTTACCTCCGATACGTTTGATCTTGTGCATTGAGTGTTGTGTATGCAAGGTACTTCGTCGCCCAAGGCCCGAGATTCAACAACCCATTTTTAAAAATAAATAAATAAATAATAATAATAATAATAATAATAATAATAATAATAATAAATGTCTCACTATCGAGGGTATCCATCGTATGACAACGGTGCACCTCCATCCGATTGGCGTAGCTATCGACCGGCCATTCCATTGAGAAGATCAAGTGCCTCCCGAATCTTCTTGGAGGTCTTTACGTCTGAGTACACGTTACTCAGGCTATCTTTTAGGCTACTTAAGAGAAAGCCTTTACATAGATAGTCGTCATTGTGCCAATTGTCGTAGACGGCACGAACAGTGAAACTGGTCTCGGACTCATCTGGAGTAGGTGGTTTGTAATTAATTGATTAAATTATAAATATATAATATTATAAATTATATTATGTTTAGGTAATGTTTTTCGTTTGTTTTGTCTTGTGTTTTTTTTTTTCCAAATAACCAATTTCAGATTATTATTTGTATCATATTTCTTCCTCTGAATTTATATATTTAACAATACTATTTTATTGTATTGTATTGTATTCAAGTTGAACGTGAATTTGAAAAAAAGAAAATTATTTAACTTCATACTCAATATTCAAAGAAAATTTTAATTCATGTCGCTGAGAGAAATTATTTTGACATTGTTATTTATAAATAGAGAATGGAAGAGAATTATATAATTTTAAAAGGGTCAATTTCCATATACACCATTAGTGAAATGTTTTTTCCCAAATAGGCCATTGAAATCTCAACTTCCCATTTAATCCAAAAATTATATAAGAGTACTAAATTACCCTTTATAATTATTTTAATTTGTTCTTAAAAAATTCAAAACTACCCTTGTAAAATCCAGAACTACTCATGTACATTTAAAAATACTCGTGTAAATTCAGAACTACTCATGTAAATTCACAACTACTCGTGTAAATTTCAGAACTACTCATGTAAAATTCAGAACTACTCGTGTAAATTCAAAACTACTCGTGTAAATTGACGAACTGCTCATGTAAATTCAGAACTACTCGTGTAAATTTTAGAAATATTCTTCAAAATTGCAGAAATACTCGTGTAAAATGCAGAACTATTTTTCAAAAATTCGGAACTACTCGTGTAAATCTCAAAACTATTCGTGTAAAATTTGAAAAATTAAACACTATTTCACATAATTTTTGAGAAATTACATACTACTTCGTATAATTCTTTGAGAAATTAGGTACTACTTTTTATAAATTGTATACTATTTCAAAAAATTTTGAAAAATTACAATCAAAGGCCAGTCGTATTAATTAACAAACAAACATATGATACCTAATGGTAAGGTAAAAGCTCCCCATAATATATGGCATTTCCATAAAGCCATCAATTTGACGCTAATTTAGCTATGATTTAATGATAAATAAAATCTATTTTGAGTCATAATCAATGATCATGCCTCCTAAATATAGTCATATTGACTTTTTCCTCTTTTTTTTTCCACCTTTTCCCCCAGCCACCTTTGTCGTTTTCCTTT
>BMAC01000425.1:898768-927455 GCA_014905375.1 Phtheirospermum japonicum | reverse complement strand
TTTTTCTTTTTTTTTTTTTTTTTTTAATTTCTGAAACATTTTGGGTTAATTGCACTTAATCCATCAAAATATAGTTTGACTTTCACTTTTGGTAATTATAATCTTTGTCTCTCAAATTTGCGACTCTTTCCTATTAAAAGTTCTAGGGATAGTTTTGACAATTTAAATGTACTTATTAATTAAATGGGAAGTTTTTGGCTTATATGAGAATAAAAAGAGTTATCGTACTATATAGTAATTGTCTTTTATGTTTTAGAAGTACGTTGGAATTTTCCCATTTTAAAATACCATTATACTTTATGCACTAATATATTTGAGACTATATTGATTTTTGCCAGATGTTGTAACAGATTGTTTTCTGAGAGAGAAAAGGAATAGTCAACTAATTTTAATGTTACTAATAATGCATTTGAAATTTGACTATATCTTTTAAATATGGTGATTATATATTTATACAAAAACTTTCTATTTTATTTGTTTGTTTCCAAACTTTGTTAGTTTTGTAAGAGATTCTGGTGTTTCAGTGTCATCCGACCCTAATATTTATCTAATTTAGTATTTTTTTTATTATATTTTACTTAATTAAATATTTTCCTAATATTATGGCCTAATTCAATATTTTATTTTATTACATGTTACCTAATTTAATGTTTTCTTTAACATATAATTTAATATCTTACTTTTATTCATCTAAAATATAAATAAGTCATACTCCCTCAGTTTTTTATTAAATGTCGTTTTAGAATTTATGTCTAGAATTAAGGAACATGTAAATTTGACTAATATACCCTTAATCAATTAATAATATTCCTAATTAAATTCTCTTAACTCTTTACTAATAATTATCTTATTACCATAAACTTATTTTGTTTCTTTAAATGAGTAAGGATAAAGTTAGAAAAAATTGGAAAAAAGTTCTAAAACAACAATTAATTTGAAGAAACATTTTACTTCTAAAATGACATTTAATATGAAACGGAGGGAGTATCTAATTAGAGAAATCTAAATAAGTTGAATTAAGTTTTATTTATAATAAACTGAAATAATTTTATTTTTAGAATTTTTAATATTTATATAAGAAAATTACGAGTTATATAAAATTATTACAAAAGAAAAATAAATATAAAAATATAAACTTAATTTTTTTATCCAATCCTAATATAATGAATTTAAAATAACATTAAAAATATATATTAAAAATTATTTTTACGCCAAGAAAAAGGAAACAAAAAAGATAAAATAAATAATAATAATAATAAATTATTACACCTAGAAAATTAAATATTAAATATATATTAAGTCTCTGATGGGGCATAAATAGGCCAGACCCGAATTGGGGTAGACCTGGACTCAAGTAGCCAGAGAAGGGACCTCGGGATAGAATACGCTTGGTGAGATTTGACCCGGTTTTCTTAAAAGCTGAATATAGCAGAGCAGCGTCACCATAGCCCGGAAGTTGTCCTGAGCTGAATATAGCAGAGTAGCGTCATCCCAGCCCGGGAGTTGTCATGAGCTGACAGAGATCTCCTATGAGATAAACCTTGAGATATATAGGCAGGCTTGCCGGCAGAAAGAGAACAGGACTAGAGAAGACTTGACCTCCGGACCCCTGGCGGGGGGACAAGTGGGATCACTTGTCAGAGTTTATTGTTTAAACGGCCCTTGATTCGCGGCCTTTGTTTACGAGATCCCGGAAGGGGTCCCCACGGGGAAAAATTATAAATACCTCAGCCCCAAGGCTGAGAGAGGTATGTCGTTTTTGTGCATTCCTTTCTTCTTTCTTGGAAAACACCTCATACGCTTTCTGACTTAAGTATCGGAGAGGTTTCCACCGAAAAACCACCGGTAGTCCTTTCTAACGTGTGTTTGTGTGCAGGTCAAGAAGATATACAAATCTCAGGTGTCATATTTTTAGGGTGAAACAATTGGTGCCGTCTGTGGGAATATCTGAGCCAAGGCGTGAGTTTGAATGGTTTCAGATGGGTTGCGACGGAATCTGGAGGGAGAACTCGGCGGAACCCCTAGTTCCGCCGCACCGTGGGTCATGCCGCGGTCGGTAGAGCCATCGACGACAAGGCCAGAGGGGGCCGTCAGTAGCAACTGGACCAGGCACCGCGCCACCCCCCTCCTGTGTATCTACGCCTGCCGATGGTGGATCGTTGAACGACACCTTTCTCAGGCAGCTGTTTGAGCTCATCTTCAAAGCTGTGGAAGCGGCTGTGGAGAGAAAATTCGCAGAGATCTCAACGCCGCCGTCTGGCACACGGCCAAATTGAACAGTCCCGTTGGCAGAAACAGAACCGTTGCGCAATCAACATACGGAGCGGACTCCCCTCCAAGACAGAGACGAGCACTTTTCCACCTCCGACAGCGAAACGTTGAGCCAAGACACTCCAGGTCTGCCTGAGCAGATGCAGAGCTTGCAGAAGGAGGTGAGAGAATTCAAGAGGAAGATGGCGAACACCAGCATGGTGCCAACACGGAGAGGCACGTCGTTCACCGAGGAGGTCATGCGCGATGACGTGTGACGGCTTCCTACAGATCTCTAGGTTTTGAGTATAATGGGACTACTGATCCATGGGATCATCTGAGCCACTTCGAAATCGCAGCAGCAGTGCATAAGTTTTCAGACGCGGTCATGTGCCGGGTCTTTCCGATGACTTTCACCAAATCAGCTCATCTATGGTTTAGCCAGCTGCCGCCGCGTTCTATTAGCAACTTTGATGAGTTCAGCTCGGCCTTCCTGCATCAGTTTACCAGTTGCAGGAAGTATCAGAAGATGCTGCTTGAGCTGTTTAGTTTGAAACAGAAGGAGAACGAGAGTTTGCGTGCTTTTATTAGTCGGTTTTGCAAACGCGAAGTTAGAGGTGCCTTCCGCGTCGGAAGAGATCTTGGTAAACGCATTGGCACAGGGCCTCAGAAGATGTGAGTTTTTCCAATCGCTGGTGGTGAAGCCAGCTCTGAAGTTTGGAGAGCTCCTTGAGAGGGCAGAAAAGTATATTCATCTAGAAGAGGCCCTAAAGATTAAGGAGGAGGGAGAGAAAAAGAGGGAAAGATATGAGAGGGATGAGAGAGCACCAGTGAAAAGGTCCAGGCCAGACTTGCCTGGGGGACGACCTCGTTTTGACAAATACACTCCCTTGGCGGTAGCTCAGGGAGAGATACTGCAAGCGGTAGAAAGGCACCCCGACCTCAAGTGGCCCAAGACTTACTCTCAAAAGCCGCGGAAAGAAAGATCTGACCGATTCTGTCGGTACCACAACAAGTACGGTCATGACACAGATCAGTGCACCCATCTCAAGGATGAGTTGGAGAGGATTGTACAGGTGGGACACCTTAAGGAGTATGTGCAGATGAGAAGGGAAGAGCCCAGGTCTGTCTACCACAACAGCAATCGACCTCAGTCGAGTAAGAATGAGCAGGATATAGGCGAAATGGGGAAAGAAGGAATGAACATACCCAGGCCATACGGGGTGAGATCCTGATGATCACAGGGGGAAAGTGGGATGAGCACTCTAAACGAACCCAAAACAATTATGTGCGCGCTGCACGAGATTTAACGAGAAAGGGAAAAGAAGTTGGAAAGATAGCGCCGAGCCCAAATGTTTGCTTTGGGTCAGAGGATGAGGAGGGGATTCTAGCTCCTCATATGGATGCCCTGGTCATTACGGCTACTATAGCCAATTATAATGTCCGACGAATCTTCGTGGATACAGGGAGCTCGGCGGACATCATGTTCTACGAATGCTTCAGGAAGATGAACCTAGATGTGGAGTTGGAAGAGGTTACGACATCGTAGGTAGGATCAGGAATCGCGTTAAAGCCCCTTGGAGCTGTTAACCTCTTGGTTACATTAGGGGATGAGCCATATTGGCAGACCAGGACAGTTCGGTTCCTGGTGGTAGACGCAGATTCCTCGTATAATGTGATGATGGGAAGACCTTCTTTGAGCAAATTCTAAGCAGTGGTCTATATTTACCACATGAAATTGAAATTTCCTACTCATGATGGAGTAGGCGAAGCAAGAGGAGACCAGTATGCATCAAGACAGACTTACGTCGAGAGTATAAGACGAAGTGAAGAGGAAAGACAGGCCAAGAGGGCTCGGACAGAAGACAGACCCAAAATGATCGAGAGGGAAGAGAACTTGATGGCTTTGGAGGTAGTCCCAGGGGACGACAATCGGGTCCTCCGTGTCGGGACAACTCTTAGTCCGGAGGTTTTAGTTGACCTGGTAGCACTACTGCGAGAAAGTGCGGATATATTTGCCGGGTCTCCCCAAGACCTGGTCGGTATCGATCCAGAAGTGGCTGACCATCACCTCAATATCAGGCCTGCAATAAAGCCATTCAAGCAGAGGAAGCGCAATTTTGGGCCAGAGAAGGAGGCCATTATCGAGGCTGAGGTGGAGAAGTTGTTGAAAGCTAAGCACATCCAGGAAATAAAACTTCCTGAGTGGCTCTCCAACGTCGTGCTGGTCCCTAAGACCCAAGATGACTGGCGCATGTGTATAGACTTCTGCGACCTCAACAAGGCTTGCCCCAAAGACCATTATCCATTGCCAAGGATAGACTAATTGGTCGATTCCACATCGGGTTGTGAACTTTTAAGTATGATGGACGCCTCGTAGGGTTATCACCAGATTCGGCTGGCCAAGGAGGACCAAAAGTGTGTTAGCTTTATAACCCCGAAGGGGACGTATTGCTATGTGGTCATGCCATTTGGGCTTAAGAATGCAGGCGCCACATACCAGCAATTGGTGGACAAGATGTTCAAAAACCAGCTCAGGCGGAATATGGAGGTCTACGTGGATGATATGCTGGTAAAGAGCATGAAAGCCACTTCGCATGTGGACGACCTGAGGGAGACCTTCGATACCATGAGGAGATATAGAATGAAGCTCAACCCCAAAAAATCCATGTTCGGGGTAAGAGCTGGTAAATTCCTGTGCTACATGGTCACGGAGAAAGGTATCGAGGCCAATCCTGAGAAGGTAAGAGACATTATGGATATGCAAGCACCAAGAAACGTCAAAGAAATGCAGTGCTTGGCAGGTCGAATCAATGCCTTGAGTCGATTCGTCTCGCGCTCGGTTGAGAAGAGCTTGCCATTTTTTCAAGCCCTGCGTAAGAAGACCAAATTCCAGTGGAGCAATGAATGTGAAGATGCGTTTAAAATGCTGAAGGCACATCTAGCTAGCATGACCTTGCTCACAAAACCTATCTAAGGAGAGCCTCTAATCCTATACTTGTCAGTAGGACAGCAGGCAGTCACCTCTGTCTTGCTTAGGGAAGAAGGCAAGGTCCAGAGGCCAGTCTACTATTGGAGTAAGGTCTTGCATGATGCAGAGGTGCGGAATGTAGAAATAGAACGAGCGATGCTGGCTCTGATTGGTACAGCTCGCAAACTACGCCCGTACTTCCTCTCACATATCATAATTGTGAAGACCAACCTGCCATTGAAGGCCATAATGGACAAACCAGAAGCGTCAGGGAGGCTGGTCAAATGGATAATAGAGCTCAGCGAGTTTGATATCACGTTTGAGGCCAGGACAGCCATTAAGGCCCAGGGATTGGCTGATTTCATGCAGGAAATGACCAGCTCTCCCGATGACAATCAAGACTGGACAATCTTCACGGATGGTTCGGTGGGAAATCAAGGCTGCGGGGCAGGGATTGTTGTAATCGACCCGGCGGGTGTAACCACCGAGTACGCAGTGCGCCTGAACTATGCTTTGTCCAATAACGCAGCCGAGTACGAGGCCCTCCTAAGAGGAGTTCAGATGGCAAGGGACTTAGGGGCGGAGCAGGTATGCGCAAGGGTGGATTTCCAGCTGGTCTGCAAACAAATAAGTGAGGATTTTGAAACCAGGGAAGAAAGCATGCAGAAGTACCTAGCCCAGTTAAGAGAATTGGCCAAGGATATGAAAGCCTTGACGGTTCTTCAAATCCCCAGAGAGGAAAACGAAAGAGAAGACTATCTGGCAAAAGTAGCTAGCTCAGATGTGGATTGTCAAGAAAGGGTGATCACTCTGCTAATGGCAGATAAAGAATTTGGGATAGAGCAGGTGTGCACGGTGATTGAGAGAAATGACTGAAATTCCCCCATAAAAATATATCTAGAGAAGGGAGAGCTGCCAGAGGATAAGAAAGAGGCAGTAAAGGTAAAAACCAGGGCTGCACGATTTTGCTTGATTAAGGGAGAGCTATTTCAAAGAGGGTTCGGACAGCCCCTTTTACGATGCCTAAGCCACGACGAGGGTACTCATGTTCTTAAGGAGGTTCATCAAGGATGTTGTGCCAATCATATGGGTGCTAGAGCCCTCTCAAGCAAGGTCTTACAAGCAGGTTACTTCTGGCCACAATTAAGAAAAGAGGTGGATAACTTTGTACAAACTTGTGAAAGATGTCAGAAGAATTCGCCCTTGATGCACAAGCCTGCGGAGGAGCTCATGACGATGATCTCTCCCTGTCCATTTTCTAAATGAGGAATAGATCTGGTTGGTCCTTTCCCCACAGCCCCTGCCCAAAAGAAGTTCTTAATAGTAGCCATTGACTATTTCAGTAAATGGGTGGAGGATGAAGCATTAGCAAAGATCACGGAGGATGCGTTGATGAGGTTTTTGTAGAAAAACGTTGTATGCAGATTTGGTATTCCCAGGATCCTAGTCTCAGACAATGGCACCCAGCTCATGGGTGCCAGAATCAAAGCTTGGTGCGCAAAAATGAAGATCGACCAGCATTTCACATCTGTCTACCATCCACAGGCCAATGGACAAGTTGAGGTGAACAATCGCATACTTGTGCAAGGAATTAAGACACGTCTGGAGAAGGCCGGAGGTAGATGGGTCGATGAGCTCGGTTTTAAATCTATGGGCATACAGGACTAATCCCAAGGAGAGCACGGGGGAAACACCATTCAGTCTGGTTTATGGCATGGATTTTGTGGTTCCCGCTGAGATTAGTATGGAATCTCATCGAGTTCAGAACTTCGTTGAGGAACAGAATGAGCTCTTGATTCAGGATGCACTGGATTTGGTTGACGAGAAGAGAGAAAGAGCTGCCATTAGAATGGCGCACATCAAGGGAAGGATCAAAGCAACCTATGAAAAATATGTGATCAAGAGAAATTTCCAGGTGGGAGACCTGGTCTTGAGACGAGCCGATTTATGGAAAGCTAAAGGGAAGCTGGATGCTGCGTGGCAAGGACCACTCCGGGTCACTCAAGTCTTGGCAGGCAGATCTTATAAGTTAGAAGACCTGGATGGAGTTGAAATTCCTCGCGCGTGGAACATTGCAAATTTACGAAAATTTTATGTATAAATGTAGTCTTACAATGTTTTATTAATGATAATGCAGGTTTGTTCTTATCAGCCAAACTAATACAAGTCTTCATAAAAGCCAGGATTGGCTAAGGGCGGATGCCCCAATTTCCTGACCTGATTGTCAGTGAAAGCCAGGATTGGCTAAGGGCGGATGCCCCAATTTCCTGACCTGTTTGTCAGTGAAAGCCAGGATTGGCTAAGGGCGGATGCCCCAATTTCCTGACCTGATTGTTAGTATAAGCCAGGATAGGCTAAGGGCGGATGCCCCAATTTCCTGACCTGTTTGTCAGTGAAAGCCAGGATTGGCTAAGGGCGGATGCCCCAATTTCCTGACATGATTGTCAGTGAAAGCCGGGATTGGCTAAGGGCGGATGCCCCAATTTCCTGACCTGGTTGTCAGGAGAATCCAGGATGGGCTTTGGGCAGCTGCCCGTAAAATATTCTTATTTGATTGACAGGTTAAGCCAGGATTGGCTAAATACGGGTGCTCATAACAACACCCGACCTAATTAAAGGACTTTAAATACAAAGGCCTAGCCTGACTGCCAGCTCAGAACCAGAAGAAAAAAACCAGAGTAAACACCCGTAAATGCACAATCCGCGGGTCAAACTCAAACAAGAGCTGACTAGAGGCGGAGATCTTACTTCTTCAGATCTGGCGGTAAGCCTAAAACGCCTGAATAGGCTAGAACTTGGAAGAACTTTAATCCACTTGGTTTTATTGAATGGAAAGAAGAATCAATTGAAATTACTCTTGTTTTTATTAACATACTGGCAAATACAAAAAGACTTTGCGCACACTTGCTACAAAGGTGGGCAAACTTAATTATAAATACAGGAAATAAAAGGAAAAACGAATGCAAGAGTGTTCATCTGTGAGAGGTTCTTCGATCCGAATCCAGAGCTCAGCGAACACGCCAAAGCTCACGCTCAGTCGCATGATAACGCTGACGGTATTTTTCAGCTCGCTCGGAGAGAGTATGTGCCTCGCCGGTGGTGACGGTCAAGCGATGCACTGACTCCATTAAATCGGCTTTCTCCTCCTGCAGTTGGCGATTTACTTGACGAAGCTCAGCCCACTCCCTCTTATAGTGGCGCTTCTTCTGTCTCTTCCTCTCCAGAAGATGGCAGAGGTAGCCAATCTTTTCCCTGAGCATGGTCAGCTTGTCAGAGAGCTTGAAGTTTTCGACGACCAGGGAGATGTTTTTCCGTTTCACTATATCAAGTTCTTCGAGAAGAGGAGAAGAAGACATTTCGGAGAATTGAAAGAAAATGAGTCATACATGCACGTATATAAAGAAAATAGTGGCACGTTCCAAGAAATCAAAAGTACTAGGGTTTCCGGAAAACTAGGAAACCCTAGAAGCCCAAGAGTCACTACAAGACAAAACGCATTTATTACCATTAAAATAATTCAGAGTACAAATTCAGAAAAGACAAAAGGCAAACCAGCCACACAGGCTAACTACAGGTCTGGATAAAAACAAAAGGAACTATCCTAAGAGCCTAAGTCTCAGCTTCTAGCTCATCCAGCTCTGCTGCCAGTTGCTCCACCGCACCCTCAGACAGGGCACCTGGAGAAGCCCCACCTGGAAACTCACCCAGATCTGTGAAGTTTGGGGAGGGAAAAGAAGTAGGAGTAACCGCAGCAAGAGCCAGGTATGGTTGAGACTGACCAGGCTCAGGAGAGCGGAGAACGAAGAAGACATGCTCGGTAAACACTGCAGGCCCGACGATGTGCAGTCGAACTAACTCTGGGACATAGGTAAAGGAGGTAGGCTCAGGAGGGTTCTCCAATGGCAAACTCCGATCGAAGGGAACCCCGGGGTTGGCCAAGGCCCACTTGGCCTGCTCGTCCAAGCCCAGGTTATAATAAACCATAGCCTCCGGGAAGAGTAGGGCATGGAGCTCCTTGGACCCTAGGAGGGCTTTCTGGGCCTCTTCCCTTGCGACTTGGACTATCTTCAAGCCCTCCTTGGAGTTCAAAAACTCGGTCTTCCAACCCTCCCTGGATTTTGCAGTGACTCATCGGCAAGGCTCCTCACCTCCGCCAAAGCCTCGTCTCTTGCCTCAGAACGGGCTGTCTCTAGCATTTTGTCCTGAGATTTCTTCATCCCAGCGAGCTAATCCTCTAGTTCAGTCAGTTTGTCCCCTTTCTTATTCAACGCGACTCCTCGCTCCTTGGCTAAAGTCTTGATGCGCTCGTACTTCGCAGCCAACTCCTTATTTTCCTTGATCACATCAAACTGGATCATAGATCTAGTGGCTCGCATGGCCAAGAGGGCCTTATTAGAGATAGCCTGATTGTGGGAAAGGGGATTAGAGATGGGGCATGTAATGAAGGATAAAAATAAAGGAAAGGAAATTAACCCTTGCTTCGTCCTGGCACCAAGATTCCAGGAGCTTGCGATCTCTCATCTTCTCCAATTCGGGCTGGTCTGCCGGCAGCATTTACCTGTGCATGAACTGGACAGCCACTTCGCCTGAACAACTGAGGACCGAATTTATCAGAGGAGGAGCGTTGCGTGTAATGGGAGAACTGCGTGTAGTAGGGGCAGTGACTGGTGCTACCGGACCACTCCGAGACGTACGGGGCCGCTTGGATAAGGGCATCGCGTCTTCTTCGGATCCAGATGAAGCACTCCTCACCATTATAGGATGGTGAGAAGGTCTGGAGGGGTTGGAGTTAGGAGATTGTGAACCCTGGACTTGGGGAGCTGAAGATGAACCTGCTCCACGGACTGCCAGCTCTGGAGCGGCTCCTGTTCTTTTCTTGGCGGATTCAAACATCTAGCACATCATCCTTTCTGAAAAGAGAAGAGATAGAAAGATAAGACTTGGGGAAATTAAAAGGTATAATAAAGACAGACCAGGATAAAAGGAATGTTACCGATCTCCTTGGTCAGAGGACCCGTTTCTGATTGTTCATTAAAGAAGTCTAGGACAGAGGGAAGGAGGAGATTAGTGATGTTGATGGGATTCTCGTTGAGGGTAGAGATGGTTTTTTGCAGATAGGGAGGTCTGTCCGCGACAGAAAGATGTGGGTAGGAAGGTAGCTTTTAATGGGCTTCGGACAGAAACCCCAGTCTCCATCACAGTGAACAAAGAAAAATTTCTTCCTCCAGGCCTTGACGAAGGAAGGGAGCTTATATAAGAAACGGACTCCAGGTCTGGCAGTAAGATAGAAACACCCTGGGAAAGAGCTTATTGCTTGAAAGAGTTGGAAGAAGGTACGAGCTGTCGGATCCAGACCAGCGTAGCGCATGCCCAGATTATAGCATACCATGATCCTGAAGGAGTTAGGGGTGAATTGGAAGACAGGGATTTTGTACAGGGCGGCGATCTCTAACATCAGCGGGTTCACCGGAAGGCGCAAACCCGCCTAAAATTGGTCAACATAAAAGGTCAACCAGCCTTCCGGTGTCTGGAAAGCCAGAATACACGCCAGAGGACTAAGAGGGTCAAAAGGCTCAAAAATTTTATACTTATAACGGACCTCTTCCATCGTCCGATTACTGAGGATGGAAGGGATCTTAGGATGACCGGGGACAGGCGGAGGATATTCTAATCCAAAAGAAGATGAGGGGGTAGCCACCGTCGCCTGGGTAGGAGACAGCGAGGGAGAGGAAGACGCCACCGCCTCATGGCTAGCAGACGGTGAAGATGACAGAGTTGCCGCCGCTTCTAGAACGGTGGACATCGAAGATGAAGAAATCGCCGCCACTACTGGAGCAACAGAAGGTGAAGGAGAAGAAGCCCTTACCACTGGAGAAGGGGGAACAGCCGGAGGAATATTGGGGAGAGGGGTAGACGACGACATTATAAGAAATCAAAAGAGTAAAAGACTAAGGAAGTGCCTGGTCTACAGAGATGATCGGAGAAATGGAACGGAGAAATTAAAGTCGAAAATTTCGCCGGAAAATATTGGAGAGAGGGGCAGACGACGACATTATAAGAAATTAAAAGAGTAAAAGACTAAGGAAGTACCTGGTCTACAGAGATGATCGGAGAAATGGAACGGAGAAATTGAAGTCGGAAAATTCGCCGGAAAATATTAGAGAGATGAGAAGGAAACTCGAGGATTTTTTGTGGAAGTAAAAAATGAAAAGTGAGAGAGAGGGAAGAGGCCAGCGGGAATAAAAGGCAAATGGATAAATTCAAAAAATGAAAATCAAGAAAAGCGGGATTTGATGGGATCCCCACATTTAATGTGGGCAGGCGAACAGTACCTTAGGTGGTGAGTTGGCACGCCCACCGTCCTAGGGTAGGTCATGTGCCGCTGACTTGTCAGTACTTGGAAAGGCCTGTGGGAATAGTAACCGTTGGGGAATGTGGGCCGACACCACTAATGCTAATGATTAGGCCTAGTTGTCAGGCGGATTTCATGGGATTCGTACCAGTACGAGAAACAGTAAAAGAGAGGTGGGACCTCATTTATTCCTGAGGGCCCTGGAATGTTACAGATCTATCCCAACCATTTCGGGGGGAGGAGTTTATGGGGCATAAATAGGCCAGACCCGGATTAGGGTATACCTGGACTCAAGTAACCAGAGAAGGGACCTCAGGATAGCATACGCTTGGTGAGGTTTGACCTGGTTTTCTTAAAAGCTGAATATAGCAGAGCAGCATCACCATAGCCCAGAAGTTGTCCTGAGCTGAATAGAGCATAGTAGCGCCACCTCAGCCTGGGAGTTGTCATGAGCTGACAGAGATCTCCTATGAGATAAACCTTGAGATATATAGGCAGGCCTGCCGGCAGAAAGAGAGCAGGACTAGGGAAGACGTGACCTCCGGATCCCTGGCGGGGGACAAGTAGGACCACTTGTCAGAGTTTGTTGTTTAAACGGCCCTTGATTCGCGGCCTTTGTTTTCGAGATCCCGGAAGGGGTCCCCACGGGGAGAAACTATAAATACCTCAGCCTCAAGGCTGAGAGAGGTACGTCATTTTTGTGCATTCCTTTCTTCTTTCTTGGAAAACACCTCATACGCTTTCTGACTTAAGCATCGGAAAGGTTTCCACCGTAAAACCACCGGTGGTCCTTTCTAACATGTGTTTGTGTGCAGGTCAAGAAGATATACAAGTCTCAGGTGTCATATTTTTGGGGTGAAACAGTCTCTTTATCTAATTCGAATATAATGCATTGATACACACGTTATATATCTATACTAACAAATTAGTGTCTTATGCAGGCAAAAAATAAATGAATAAAATAAAATAAAATTACATACTACAAGTTAGATGTAAGGTGTTTTTTCAATATAATTATAAGTGCCTTATAAATTTTAGTTATTTTAATCACATATTCACATGTTGTATGTTTTATATTTTTTTCAAACTCAATTTCTACGGTTTTTCCCATCTACTTCAGGGTATTTTGATATACTACAACTAATTTTGTGACTCTCGATAAGAAAAACTTGAAAATTCTTTATTTTGAAAATTAATTTTACTGTAATTAGAATAAATAATATTCTGATTTGTGTTAAAAAATTATTTATTGTGAAAAACAATATTCCTGTAAATAGAACAAAATAATGTTACTATTTGTATATACAGTTTTCAATATTGTTCTTTTAGTATTTTTAATGAATATTACTAATTTTCAAATTCCCACATAAAAACTAAGTATAAATATCAAGAAAGCATACAAATATTAGAATCATTTAGCAATTAATAAGTAGAGCTCGGTATGACACATCAATAAAAGAAATCTGGTATGTAAATCATTGTTTTTACAATAAATGTGTCAGTTTGCCTACATTGGGGTGTTTTGAAATATAATACATTGGCCTTTTATTAGTAGTAATTTCACTTCTCAAAATAGCTAAACCATCTTAAACACATACTCATGCGCGCACACTCACACTCACACGCACACACATATATACACAAGAAGAGGGAGTTTGCTTAGGTGAGAGAAATAATTAAAAATAGTTTGTGTTATAAAATTCTCAACCACTTTATTATTTGTGCGTAGTAAAATAGTTTATGTTGTCCCTGATAAGATTATATAATTACGATTGTATCATTAAAATTTTTCCATAAATAGGGGTTCAGTTATTATTGAATATATGTCTAAGAATTCATTCTCTATATAATTTTAATGTTTTCTCCTTAATTTATAATACGTTATCAGCACGAGCCTCTAGTTATATAAGTAATATATGACGGAAGTATACTCTAAAATTGCATCTTATTAGGGGTTCAGTTATTATTGAATATATGTCTAAGAATTCATTCTCTATATAACTTTAATGTTTTCTCCTTAATTTATAACACGTTATCAGCACGAGTCTCTAGTTATATAAGTAATATATGACGGAAGTATACTCTAAAATTGCATCTTATGCATGATCCTCATCTTATGCATGATCCTCTATATCAAAAATCGAACTATTACAAATAAATGTACAACTGTATATTTCTCTATTTTCTTTCAAGCATACTAGAGTGGTGATAACCTATTATTATTGACTCACCTCACCAAATATTTCAACATAAATGTCATCCTTCGGCTTTAAAAACTTAAGCCATTTTATCAAACATCAAGTGAAAACAAAGAAATTAGATGCTTTTAAATTACAAAGTAATATAAAATTTTCTATCCATGGCCACCCAAAATCACTATCCAAACTTAAAACTCAAATCCGCAACTAAAGTCATGGGCTCAAAACTGGAGACCAACTCCAATCGCCTCGTTTCACTATGTGCATGAGTACTGTATATGTTGGAGTTGCCAGCAAATAGAAGAATACAGGTAGAAAAAAGAAGGAGAGTATAAATACGTTTAATGCAAATACACGTATCGAATAAAAGGAAATGAAGTTAAAAATGGAAAAATAAATGCATTAAATTAATGGAAAGAGAAAGGAAAAAAGGAGGATGAGGAGTGCAACACCTTATTCAATGAAAGTAAAGTGAAAAGTAATCATTACATATTTTATTATTTTAATATATTGAATATTTAATTTATAAATTTGATTTTCGTCATACTCCTTCCGTCTCACAAAGATAGTTCACTATTCTATTTTCGTGCTTTCTACAAAAATAGTCCAGTTACCATATTTATCATATTATTAATTTTTCATTTTCATACATACCCTTAATTAATATTTTTGAAATACTAGTTTTCGTCCTTGTAAATTAAAAATAGATGATTACAATGCAAAATCTTACTATTCCAATAACAAATATACTAATTACAACACTGATTCTATGAGTATTAATTGACATTAATAAATTCAAGAAGGGTATAATTGAAAAATACTAACTAAATTAATGACTTAACTATATAAACTACCAATTTCTTAATCTGTTTGAAACTAACCGTAAGACCATCAAATTGGGACAGAGGGAGTATATAAGATGTACAAATTTCTCAAAATTGACTTTTCTTCATGCCATATTATTCAGATCAATAAGAGCTTCATTCTGAGATCATTAATATATAAAATAACACCTCATTTAAGAAATAATATTTCAAAATTTTATTTGTTAAATTATAAATTTGTACCTCAACTATGGGGAATTCCACAATAATACTTGAACTTATAGATATTTACTATTTTACTATTGATGCTCTACAAAGAGGTATATTTGGCACCACGCGTCGGCCAGCAGGCTCGACCACCGGCGGCTGACAATGATTGGTGGAAGCCGATAAATTAACATACAATCTTCCAGTCGATGATAATTTTTTAAAGGATATGGATGTCGTCTCGTGGTGGTCAGGTGGCACTGTCGTCGGAAAATGCTAGCGACTGATGACAGTTGATGATTTGACATACAACCACCTCCTTAGTGATGATCATATATTTAGAAAATGATTGGCAAATTCAGAATCATGAAATCGACGTGTAGTCGGTATTTGAATCGAATCTCGATCGTCCATAGTAATTTGACCATTTAATAATTTCTAATCATGGATCAATATAATATGGATGACACTGCTCCCGGAGAAGTAGTTAAAAATTTGTAATTTATGTTATTACATTTTATGTACTATAATAATGTCCAAGTAGTAGGTTAAACCATAATTTATTGATTTTAATTTTTGTTATTATAATACCTCCAATGTGATGATTTCAATTATCACAAGATGGATTATTTTATATATTTGTGCATTTTATATACCCAGCGATGGGTGATATCGTCTACAAGAGAGATCTACTTTCGAATAAGTAGTTATTGATTACGTAAATTAATTATCACAATTAAAGTTTTGCCATTTAGATTTCTGGAATTTAAATATTATAGTATTTCTAATGTGGTGGGTTATACCACACGATTTACTAACTAATACAACTCTAAAGAAGTAGTTGATAAATTATTGGAATCCTGCTCCCGAAGTAGCAATCGATTGAATTAAAATTTATTATCCATATTTATAAGATTTTAATGGAGAAGAATGAGCAAGTGGTACTAGAAGCTACCGATAAGTAATTTATGAAATTGATTGATCAATAAATTGCATGTTGATGAAAGAAATATATCACTTGAAATAATCATATGAGAGCATAGTACATGATAATAAAACGCTCTTGAAGAATAATATATCATTAACATTGTAATTATGAAATACCAAACCTCTATATTTGCATAAATGAAAAATGATATTATTATTACTCTGAAGTACAAAACAATCAAAGTGGATACATTGAAATTAGCTTGAATGTAATAAATACTCGACAATTGAAATACAGAAATATATATTAAACTCGTGAAGGTAGGGTGCATCTCAAAAGTATTTAACTCCATAACTTTGTCACCCTTTACTAATCATGAGAGTTTACAATGATAGATTAAAGAATCTAGGCTTTTTTTTCTTTTTTTTTGCTTGAGATAAATAGTTTGTGATTGACAAGATTTAACTTCCACATAATTTTGAAGTAGAATATATGCTTGAAGCATTGTAAGTAGCTCAGCAATTGTATTGGTAGATATAAGTTCTCTCAATGAATGAGAGATATGATCTACATATTGATCTAGAAAATTGAGAAAACTATTAAAGAAAATTATCAATATTTAACAAGCATATAGGTTTGGTATAGAAGTTACACTCTGGCCATGACGTAATATTAAAACTTTCATTCAAAGTGTCATAACTACTTGGAGGACGATGAAAGCGTTGTTGTTGTTCACCATGTATATTATACAATCTTGAAAAGATTGTATTTGAAGTTTCAATATAAATGATTAACATGAATTTGTCTTGATTTTTTTTATTATTTACCTCCGATATGTTTGATATTGTGCATTGAGTGTTGTGTATGCAAGGTACTTCGTCGCCCAAGGCCCGAGATTCAACAATCCATTTTTAAAATAATAATAATAATAAATAATAATAATAATAATAATAATAATAATAATAATAATAATGTCTCACTATCGAGGGTATCCATCGTACGAAAACGGTGCACCTCCGTCCGATTGGCGTGGCTATCGACCGGCCATTTCATTGAGCTCCAAGATGCGGGAATACGATCTTGACAGTTTCTACATAGAGCAACTCCCGAATTTTTTTGGGCATCCGAGCGAGGATCCGGTGCAATTCATGCAAGAATATGAGGACATCACCCAGACTTTCCCTCGTCTTGGCCTAACAAGGAATCAAGTGAGGATGCGAATCTTCCATTATGCACTAAAGGATCGGTCAATGAAATGGTTGAATTATTTTGAGCCCGACTCCTTGCAAACATGGGAGGAAGTATACGATAGATTCATGGAGACATTCTATTCGACTGAATGGGACCCATCTCCAAACTCATACGATTCGAGCCACGACGACCAGAGTTTCGAAAAATTGGCCAAAGAGTTGGCAGCCCTTAAAGTCGAGATAGCAAGCTATAAAAAGGACAATGAAGTATGTAGTCGTTGTGGAGCACCAGGACACTTGGCGAATGTATGCACGGTTACATTTTATGAAGAGCCACAGAAGGAAGCTACAATCATTCAGAATTATCCAAGCTACGATTCTTATGCCCCTCCCGGCTCGATTCCTTCCTACCCGAGCTATGAAGAATATAACCCAGTACAACCAGACGAGCAATTTTTGGTGTGGCAGCAAGACCAAGAAGCTGAGACCATTTGTCACCGAGACGGAATTTCGCAATTGATTGTGCAGGTAAATAATAGGGGTGTGCAGTTAGATGACCTCTCTAAGAGTATGAATAACATGAAAATAATGATGGGTCAAATGGCGACCTCTTTGGCAAAAAGGCGAACGAAAAAGATAAACTTCCAAGTCCACAGAGCTGCTGATTCTTGATGTGGTGGAGCATATCTTAGATGTTGAGAGTTTGAGCGTGAACGATCGTTTGGGAGATATGTGTAAGGAGGAGAGTATTGAGGATTTGGTTGAGATCGCTCTTCCTGTGCTTTACGATGAAGTGTTGGATAATTATGTTGGAGTGATGCTGTTGGAGAGCCCGGGGGATGTTGATGAATTGAGTTTTCTCAATCTTGGTGAGGGTGATGATGTGGCGTCCGATTTGGGAGATGTTGAGATGGCCGAGCCTCTTTTTGTGCCACCCGACGCTTTGATTGCATTTGAGACTGAGGTTGGTAGAGGTAATCGAGAAGAATTCCAATCCCCTATGCTCGAATATAGCTTCAAGTATTTTTAAAAACATTGAGGGGAATGTCACCAAAATGGGGGAGTTCGGGTTGTTCGATGGTTATGCCATTTGTTCGATGGATTTCCTAGTTTTTCCCGAGGTTGAGGATCACCCTATGCCCTTATTGACTTTTGATATGTTCGTAGTGATCGACTACTCGCTTATTTGACCCCCAAAGTGAGTTGAAATATTCATTGCTCTCATTCTACGACCATCTTTCCGTGCCCGCTTTGGTGGTTTTAATCGCCCACTCTTGCTCTTGGAGAACACTAAGGCGTGGCACGATCGTCACTTAGTTTTGGATCCCAAATAGCATTGCTCGTGGAACACGTCGAGCAAGCGACGTTAAAAGATGCGCTTCTTGGGAGGCAACCCAAGCGTATGTTTTCTTTTTCTTTTTCTTTAGCTTTTCTTTTGATTTTTTTTCTTTTATTTTATTTGTTAAGCTGAGTTCTTTGCTTTGGTGCGTTGATGTGTGTGTTGATAGGAAGAAAATTAGGTGAATTAGACAATTTTGGGTACCTAACGGTAGGTTAGCGGTAACTCTTACGGTTACCCCGCAAGCGTCCTGTTCGGGCTCTTAACGACGAGAATCAACAGCTATAACCACCGCTAGCGACAAACGGAGAGGTTTAACAGTATACCTAGAGGTAGCACTAACCGCTAAGACCACCGCTAGCGTATTTTTGCAGGTCATTACGATGCAAGCCGACCGCTAGCCACCAACAGAGAGCTTTATCGGTAGCCTAACGGTAGCTGCTACCGGGAGCCTAACGGTAGCTGCTACCGCTAGGGCTACTGTTAGCATTTAAAAAAAAATAGAATATCCAAAAAATAAAGTAAAATAAAATAAAATTAATTAGTAATTTGTTATTTGTTTTGTTTGATTGTTTGTTTTTATAGATTGTTAAATCAAGACATTTTTGATCACGCGATTCGAGACGAATGGATGATTGCACAGTGCTATATGGAGCGGCTCGACTATTTCATCTTCAGGGACGTTTTTCTTACTCCCTCCTCTTTTGATTTTATCTTGATATATATTCATGGCAATCCGAAGATTGACGGATTTTTAGAGAGGAGGATGGTTGAGTAATGATTTATATTTTATAATTGTGCAATTTGAAATCGTGGTTTTGTATTAGCTAGTATTTGAACGTGATTAATCGCTATTCCTGCGCTGATTTGTGTTTGTCTGGTTTATTCTGTCAAAGTTGACTATGTATGATTTGAGGTTCTTGTCTTTGAGCGTGTATAAGTGCATAAATTTCTCAAATTTATTGTTTATTTATTGTAAAATGGTACTTAGATGCAAATGATTTTGCAAAACCTTAAAAGTAGAGTCAATTCAAAATCTTTTTATGCAAAAGTTTGTGAGTAGCCTAAGTGTTTATCATCTTTGCATGTACTTGAGTAGGTTTTGTTTTGAAATCTCTTTGAAATTGTAGTGTGTAGTTGGCTTTGAATATGACGATTAGGCACATAAACCCTTTATTCCAACCATATCCATATATATTAGCCACTATAAATTTCGAATGAGCCAATCATAGCCAAATATCCATTTCATATGGCCATAAGTGTTTATGAGTTAACTCCTATGTCATTAATAGCATCATTAATAGAGTGGGGTACAAGTTAGTTATTTTAGTTGGTTATTTGTGTTTCGGATATGTGATCAGGAGTTATGAAAAGATTGTAATAAGTTTTAAGGATCACCATCCTTAAAAAAAAAGAGAAAAAAAAAAGAATAAAAATGATGGCAAATCATGTTTAGTTGTTGCCTATGCTTATAAAGGCTTGTGTTTTGTTGATTTTCTTATGACGCTTAATATTTAAGAGGCAAAAGTTGAGATTGAAGAAGAAGTGTATCATGAGCTTCTAAATTTTTTAAGTAGTTTGTTCAGTAGTCGGTTTTGGGTTTACGAGTTGAGAAATAGCCTAAGTATAAAGGCTATTTTAAGAGAGATAAGTGAGTTTTTGTTTGAATGAGGTGAAGCACATTGCTTCATGATTAGAATAGTTTGGTGAGTTATTAATCACGTTAGATCGTGAGTTAGCCACACGACCTATATATTCCATACCCGTCCAAAGAGCCTACATTACAACCCGCAAAGACCTTTTTCGATTCTTTGTTAGTTACACACTTAAACGTGATGGAGAAATTCTTGGTTTTTGGTTCTTGATTATTATACATGTATTTTGATGATTTGAGAATATACACGTCCTATGCAGAAAAAACTTGAGTGCTTTTGAGTGTACACATATATATTACCCTTTGTGAGGATGCATGATTTTGTTTTTGGAGCGACAATGTAATACGGGTCTAGCATTTGAGGTTGCGTTACACTTATCTATATTTTCAAAACTATCTATGTAGCACGACACGACTCTTTGCTTTAATTAATTTTCATACTTGTTAAGTTTATCGTTTTTTCGAGGACGAACAAACCAATAAAGTGTGGGGTAGTTGATTAACATGAATTTGTCTTTATTTTTGTTAGTGTTTTAGTTCGTTTTTATTATTAGTTTTGGTATAAGTTGGATGGATTAAGCATATTTTCGTATCTTCAACTTATTTTACCGTATTCTGCTCATAATTATTGTATGTTATGTTTATTCTAGGTAATTTGAGGTATTTTGGTCTGGATATTGTCGTGTGTGGGTCTATGAGTGGAGTTTTAGCGAAATCGAGCCTTGATTTGAAGTGTTATAGCTGACACTGGGTATGCTATCGACACTGGGTTACCCAGTGTCAGCGCAGAAACCGTTAACACCACCGCTAAGGAGCAACAGACAGGGTTAACGGTAATGGTAACGGTAACCGTTAACGGGCTCAGAATCCTATTTTTGGAAGGAAACTTCCATACTTCTTCAAAAACATGTTGTAGACGTTTTTTGGGACACCTAGGGCCTGACAAACCCTAGTTTTTCCTCTATTTCTCTTGATACTCTTCTCCATATTTCTTAGTTTTAGATTTATAGTTTTAAATTAATTAGAATAGTTCTTTAGATTAGTTTAGATGTTAGAACATAAATTAATCTTACTTCGTGGATTTTCTCAATTGAACGTTGCTATTCTTCTTCGTTAATTAGTAAGTTTTCAATTTCTTATGCTTTATTAATTTAATTAATTTTTTTAGAATAATCGACCTCAACCTCGTAGAGGTGAGCCTCCTCTACAACCACTCATTTCCCTAGTAAGATGAGAATATATTGCCATAATAATACTAAGTAAAAAATATTAAAGAAAGTAGATGGAATGAATAGATTATATAACTTTAGAAATGATAGTTGAGACTTGATACTTGATAGTACTTTTACAACTTAAATCATTATTTATAAACTAATGCTTGAAAATATAAGAGAAGGAGAAAGGTTAGATATGAATTGGTGTGAAAAATGGTGTTGGGAATGAAGTTATTTATAGGTGTAGAGATGTATACAAAAATTTTAAAACTAAAAACCTACCCGTTAGAACCGTCGATTTTCATTTTAACCGATGGTTTCGGTTAAAGCCGGCAGTTCAATCCCTACGTTTATTTTCTATCCATTCATCATCAATAGATATATGATCCCAGCCATTGATTTCAAAGATTATTTTCCCATCAGTTTAACCAGCGGTTCATTATTTTTTTACCATGATATATTTTTAAACTCTGATCCCAATGGTCATATTTTTTATTGTTGATCATCAATGGGTCTATGATTGAAAGCGTTAATTTTGAAAATTATTTTTTCACCGATTTAACTAACAGTTTCGAACTGTTGGTTCACATTTTTTTACCGTTGATTTTTTTTTATTCTAGTGTGTCACGATTAAGGTTTTTTCTAACCAGAACCGAATTAGATGAAAACAGTTCACGTTTTCAGTTGTAACCATGAACCATGGTCAATAGTTAACCATGAACAAAATATGGTGGTTTTCTAGTTAACCGAAATTATTTGTGTATCTCTATATGAAACTCCATAGCTCAAGGTTCCATTTGAACAAAGAAAGACGGAACAAAAAGAAAAAGAATACAAAGGGCGGGGAACAACTATCAAACCCCCTCTTGCACTTCCATAATTCCTTATAGAAACTCTTATGTTTCTCGAATGAATGGTTGATGGTGTCTAATAGAGAACGACCTGATAAGTTCAGGTCGCCTGGTCATAAATTGCTTAGCGACCTAATGCCTGGCGACCTGGTGTTGAGCGCAGTGCCAGGTCGCAAGGTTGGTGACCTCTTAGGTCGCACGATAGGTCGCTCAAAGGTCGAGAGTACTACCAACAATGGGTCGCAGATGAGGACAGCCTACCCGACGTCAGCAGATGTCGTCAGCCCTAATTTAGTACATCCAACTGTTAGGATGTACTGTAGTAATAGTAACCACAGGATTTGAATTAATGTACTGTAGCAGTTTTAGCCACATATTTTAGGGTTACCTTTACTATAAATAGTGGCACATTCCCTGATGTAATCATCAAGAAATGAATGAATGAAATCTCAGTAAAAAGTTGAATACAAACTATTCTTCAAATATGTGTTCTTTACTTTCTTTCATGGTATCAGAGCAGATTTTTAACTGACTCTGAACACCTCTTCTCTCGTCTCCTTCTTCCCTTTCCTTACATCTGATGGAGGGTATCACACCTTCACATCATGAGGCTCAAGCGAGCTCTCACTCAGTACTTCAAAGCACCTCTCTTTCTTCTACCTCAAACTCAGCCATCCAGCTGCAAAATCAGCTCATCTCTATCAAACTAAATGACTCAAATTATTTACTTTGGAAAATGCAAGTTTACACAGCCGTCAGAGGGTATGGACTTGAAGGCTATCTTATTGGAGAAATCAGACCTCCATCGCAGTTCATCGAAGGATCAGTAAACCCGGAATTCCTGCTCTGGGTCCGGCAAGATCAGTTATTAGCATCCTGGCTTCTCTCCTCTCTTTCTGAAAGTCTACTTACCATGATGGTTGGTCTTGCATCCTCAAGAGAAATCTTGCAAGCTCTGGAGGCCAATTTTCCCAGCTTGACTGCAGCTAGGAAGATGTAGTACAAGATGCAGCTCTCCTCTATCAAGAAAGGAACCATGAGACTATGTTAACAAAGTCAAGAATTGTTGTGACATGCTCGCTTCAGCTGGCCAACCTGTTACAGAAGAAGATCAAGCAATGCATGTTCTCACCGAGCTTGGAGGAGATTTTGACCCGGTGGTGGTAGCAGCTACAGCACGGAGTGACTCACTCACACTCAGGAACATTCTGCCTATGTTATTAAGCTTTGAGAACAGATTGGAAGCTGGAGATGCATCCAACTTCATCAATACAGAAGGATCAAGCCTTACTATCAACATTGCCAATCAGTACTCCGGTCAGAAAAAGGACACCTGGACTGGTGCAGGAGCGAATAGAGGAAGAGGAGGAGGTTGCCAACCTGGAAGAGGTGGCCGAGGAAGGAACAACAGCTATAGAGGACGAGGTGGAAGAGGTTTCAGACCAGAAAACAGGTCGCCTTGTCAAATATGTGGTTACTCTAACCACTCTACTGACAAATGCTATTATCGTTTTGATACTGCCTACACTGCCCTGTCCAATGCACAGAAAAGTCTCAACACTTCAGCGAGCTCCTACTGTGCCTATTCCGTGACACAGTGTATTGATCCATTTGCCTTATCACTGATGTCAGATTCAGGCAGCGATGCGAGCTGGTATGCTGACTCTGGAGCCTCTAATCATGTCACAAATGATCTTGCTAATCTCAACGTCGCCTCAGAATTCCAAGGAAATAACAAGGTTCAAGTAGGGAATGGATCAGGTTTGTGTATTTCTCATATTGGTAATTCACAGTTTCATTCCAGCAACAAATCCTTTTTACTCAAAAAACTTCTTCATGTTCCGCACATCACTAAAAATCTCATCAGTGTCTCTCAATTTGCTCAAGATAACTCTGTTTACTTTGAGTTTCATCCTACTTCTTGCTATGTAAAGGATCAGGTTACACATCAGATTCTTCTCCGAGGCTCTCTTAGGAATGGCCTTTACAAGCTTGACATCCAGCTCGCCAACCCCTCCAGCTCGCTCAACCCCAGCTCGCCATCTACCACATCTACCTTCTTCATGAGACAAAATCCTAGTATCTTCATCATTGAGTCCAGTGATCCGAATAAAGAAGCTGCTCTACAGTTGTGGTATCTTAGATTAGGGAATCCTGCCAATAATGTATTATAAGAAGTTCTCAGAACCTGTAATCTTTCCATTTCTAATGTTAATAAAATTACATTTTCTACTTGTTGTGCTTGTCTTCAGGGTAAAAGTCATAATCTGCCCTTTTCTCCTTCAGGGACCGAATATACAAAACCCTTTGATCTTGTACATACCGATGTATGGGGTCCTTCTCCTGTCAAATCCTCGAATGGATTCTCCTATTATGTTTCCTTTATTGACCATTATACTCGATATACCTGAATCTATCTGCTAAAGCATAAATCTAATGTGCTCGCTGCATTCTCTCATCTGCAAAATCTTATCCTTACTCAGTTTAACTCTAAAATCAAATCGGTACAAAGTGATGGAGGGGGAGAATTTATAGCCCTTACAAATCTGTTTCACTCCTCAAGGATACACCACCGAATCTCCTGTCCCTACACACCTCAACAAAATGGCCTTACTGAAAGAAAACATCTCCACATTGTTGAAAAAGGTCTTTCTCTCCTCTCTCATTCGCATCTACCTATAAAATACTAGGATGATGCCTTCACCACTGTTGTTTATCTCATAAATCGATTACCCTCTAAAATCACTCAGTACAAAAGTCCTCATCAGCTTCTACTAAATCAAGTCCCCAACTACAATCATCTCAAACCTTTTGGGTGTCTCTGTTACCCTCATCTTAGACCGCTCAATAAACACAAGCTTCAGTTCAGGTCGCTTCCTAGTACATTTCTTGGTTACAGTGAACACTATAAGGGTTTCAAAGTTCTACTCCCAGATAACAAAGTTATAATCACCAGACATGTGATCTTTGATGAGCTCAAATTTTCCTTCTCTAAAAACTCAGAACCTCACTCTTGCTCCAACGCTCAACCGTCGATCCTTGGTTCTCCATCTCTTATACCACAAGCGACCTCACCATATGTGCCAGCGAGCTCCCCACATGTGCCAGCGAGCTCCCCACAACCACGTGTGACCTCCGCACAATCGCCTGCGACCTCCACACAGTCTCATGCCCAGCCCTCCATACTTGGTCCACCTCCTTCCATAAAAGTACCTCAGACTTCATATCCAGCGACCTCGATATCCCCTCCAATGGTCCAATCTCCCAGTTCTCCACATCAACCAATTCCACTATCTTCCAACCAATCTAGCCCATCCACTATTCCTCTAACTGTTAAATTACCAATTATGGACTCTCCACATGTCTCTCCTTTTCCTCGAACTAACACTCTTGCAGGTACACACCATATGGTCACACGGGCTAAGGCAGGAATTTACAAGCCCCGGGTGCTCAGTGCTCAACTTCTCGATTTTAAGGAGCCCTCCTCCTATGTTGAAGTTTTAGCTCATCCCAAGTGGAAAGCAGCTATGAGTGAAGAGTAGGCATCTCTCCTTAAAAATCAGACATGGTCTCTTTCTGAGCTACCTCCGGGCAAGTCCTTGATCGGTTGCAAATGGGTATTCAAATTGAAAACTCATGATGATGGTTCTGTTGCTCGTTATAAAGCTAGATTGGTTGCCAAGGGATACAGTCAGGTGGCCGATTTTGATTTCTCTGATACTTTCAGCCCGGTTGTTAAAGCTGCAACTATCCGAGTTGTGCTCTCCATCGCAGTCAACTGCAATTGGTCGGTCCAACAATTGGATGTCAATAATGCCTTTCTGCATGGCGAGCTGGACCGAGAAATCTTCATGGCTCAGCCACCTGGTTTTGAACAAGAGGGTACCAGTCTTCTGGTGTGTAGATTGTCAAAAGCTATTTACGGGCTTAAACAGGCTCCTCGCGCTTGGTTTGGAAAATTATGAGCTATTCTTATTGGTTTGGTTTCTCTGCTTCCCGAGCTGATAGCTCTCTCTTCTACTCCCACAGTTCCTCGGGCTGCATCTGGGTCTTAGTATATGTTGACGACATTCTTGTTACTGGCAGCAACAAGGTCGGAATTTCGCGACTTATTAATCACCTTGATTCCACCTTTTCTCTAAAGAATCTCGGTGATTTGCATCATTTTCTTGGCATTGAGGTCTCACACTTTGCTCAAGGTCTACATTTGAATCAAGGCAAATACATTTCGACTCTTCTTGAAAGAGCAGGTATGTCTGGAGCTAAAGCTACACCTACACCAATGGCTGTCTCCCTTGTTCTCTCTAAGTCCCAAGGGGAGCCCACTGTTGATCCAACCTTTTACCGAAGTATTGTTGGAGCACTTCAGTATATCACAATTACTCGCCCTGATATCTCTTACAGTGTGAACAAAGTGTGTCAATACATGCACTGTCCTCTCAGCACTCACTGGCGAGCTGTCAAGCGCATTCTGCGATATCTTGCTGGCACCACTTCTTATGGGCTCACCTACACTAAAATCTCATTCTTTGCTCTAACAGGTTTTTCAGATTTCGACTGGGCTGGTGATCTGCAAGACAGAAAATCCGTCACTGGTTTTTGTATTTTTCTACGTCGCAATATTGTCTCCTGGTATTCTAAAAAGCAGACTTCCGTTTCAAGGTCCAGCACTGAGGCTGAATATCGCAGTCTTGCTCATGCTACTGCTGAGATGGTTTGGATCCGCTCCTTGCTCAGCGAGCTTCAGGTCACGCTTCCTGCTGTTCCCACAATTTGGGTCGACAATCAGAGTGCTATTGCTGTTGCCTCCAATCCTGTTCTCCATGCTCATACGAAGCACTTTGAATTATATCTTCACTTTGTTCGCGACCTCATTGCCAAGAAATCGCTGCAAGTTCGGTTTGTCCCCTCTATTGATCAGACTGTCGATGTCTTCACCAAACCACTATCTCATCAATTCTTTGCTCGGTTTCGGAACAAGCTCTTTGTTGTTCCTATCGCCGCCCTCGAATTGAGGGGGGATAATAGAGAACGACCTGATAAGTTCAGGTTGCCTGGTCATAAACTGCTTACCGACCTAATGCCCGGCGACCTGGAGTTGAGCGCAGTGCCAGGTCGCAAGGTTGGTGACCTCTCAGGTCGCACGATAGGTCGCTCAAAGGTCGAGATTACTACCAACAATGGGTCGCAGATGAGGACAACCTACCCGACGTCAGCAGATGTCGTCAGCCCTAATTTAGTACATCCAGCTATTAGCATGTACTGTAGCAATAGTAACCACAAGATTTGAATTAATGTACTGTAGCAGTTTTAGCCACATATTTTAGGATTACCTTTACTATAAATAGTGGCACATTCCCTGATGTAATCATCAAGAAATGAATGAATGAAATCTCAGTAAAAAGCTGAATACAAACTATTCTTTAAATATGTGTTCTTTACTTTCTTTCTGTTGGAATAGTTACAATAATCCAAGCACAAAAACTGAAAAAAGAAATAGAAAAACAGAAAAAACAAATATTGTCGAGTCGAGTAAGCACTCTATCCGCAAGATGAAATAGCCCCGGTAGTGCCCTTCGGTTTTGGCTATTCGTCTCCAAAGATAAAACGACTTCGTCCCGTGATATCACAGCACCGTGAATATCAGGGTTCCGGCGAACTGAAAGAAAATGAACTGAGCCTTGAAAAAGAAATGCAGAATATGAATATGTTTGTTGTTCCAAATGTTCAGGTGTTTATGCGTATGGAAAGTGAAATGAACTGCAACTTCTCACCCTTATATAGGGATTTTCAGGGAAGGTAACAGCCTGAATGTCATAAAGACATTCAAAACGTCTGACACCTGACAGCATGAACCTGGACAGGTTCAGCGTGTCTATTCAAACGCAGCCAGGGGTTTGGTCAAAGTAACGTCCATGCAATAATAAATAGCATGACGTTTGACCTGAACGGTCAGGAGTTACAAAATTCAAATGGGTCAAAACCACATGCGGCTATGCAATAATAAATAGCATGACGTTTGACCTGAACGGTCAGGAGTTACAAAAATTGATTCAGGTGTTAAACCCGCACGTGGCTAAAAAGTTAGTTTGGGTTGAACCAGAACCCGAACCCCACACGGACCATCACAATCGGATCAGCCAATTCGGACCAATTGCCCAAGACCCAAGACCCAAGACCCAAGTCCCAAGTCCCAAGTCCCAGGCCCAGAGCCCAGAGCCCAGGACCGAGGACCGAGGTCCGAGGTCCGGGTTCGGGACCGGGACCGGGCTCGGGCTCGGATCCGCTCGGCTCCGCCATCGGCTTCGCCGAAGGCGGACTGGCGAACCCAAGTCGAAGAGCCTTCGTGAGCTTCGTTTACACAAAGTCCACACAACCCACTGGGCCCACTTGATGTCAAATCATTAAAAGTTAAACACTTTTAAACTCCCTTCCACATTGGATAACTATCAATGTGGGATAAACGATAAGGCTTAAAAGCACCTATCCAACTTCCAAACACCATTTCTCACTCACCAATAAATGGAATTGAGAAATTCAAAAGGCTATAAATATCTACACGACACGTAGAACGAGCCTATACAATTCGTTAACACGAATTATCGTTGTACCAATTAATTAGAATAAATCTAATTTACAAACTTTAATTAGAATAAATCTAATTATTAACAAAGTGTCCGCAACTCCCAGATCCTTCATGTCAAAATTT
>BMAC01000425.1:874849-888389 GCA_014905375.1 Phtheirospermum japonicum | reverse complement strand
AACAAATAATAATTTGTATGTTAAACTGTGAAAAAACGCAATAGTTTTGGGGGCAAAAAAAAAAAAATATATATATATATATATATATATATAGGATTAGATCTAATTAAATGTTCCTATATGTGAACGTAGGGTCAATTATGGGCCTTAAATCTAATTAAATGGATGGTTCACATATAATGACGGGGTTCTCATTTCAACCCAATTATATATATATATTAGATCTAAGGCAAAGATTAGTCCCTATATTCACATATAATGACTGGGTTCTCATTTGAACTCAACCCTATATATATATATATATATAGGGGTGGGTTCAAATGGAACCATATCATTATATGCGAACCTGCGAATTAGGGCTTTTATTATATACCAACAGTGCTTTTATTATACAATCACGGTTTTTTATTAATATTTTCAGTTATATACACCAGTAGTGCTTTTATTTTACAATCCTAATGCTTTTAATTAAATAAGGAAATAAACAAAAAATCTGATCCATCAATTTAATTAGATCTAAAGTCCATAATTTACCCTATATCCACCAATTTAATATGAGTAGCTCTGACAAATTGACAAATATATCTAATGTCAACTACGGCAGGGTATTTAGAAAGATAGATTTTAGATCTGGTTAGAAGTATACTCGGATTTAGGGTCATTTGGTGTAGAGTTAAATATTTTCAAAGTAATACTTCAAAATATCTGTCCCAAACTGGTCATTTAAGCTGGTCAATTGTATGTCAACAAGTACTTTTTGTCCATTGTATGTAATTTTACCAAGTAATAACATCAGGTTGTCCTGATTAATTTTAGTATGGCGGATAGTTGATTAGTATTTGAAATGATATAATAATATTGGTATTTTTGGGTGGGAATATTAGGTTATTGTATTATAAATGTGAACTGGGTGGACTATCGACTAATTGACTAAATATAAATGACAATCTACTTTTCTAACACACAATGTCTATTGTTTAGTATATAATTTAGTTAGAGCAGAGTTATGAGATGCTTACAGGGGCGGATCTACGTTGTCCTTTGAGGGGGCCATGGCCCCCCCTCAAAAAAAAATCATAATACTATTTATGATTTTTTGATATTTGTGTTATATATAAAATGGCCTCCCAAAATGTATAAATTTGTAGCTAGGTCTAGTATTTTGTGCACCTAATTATTTTTCAAACGGTACATGGTTCAACTCTTCCTCTTGCCTATTTTTCCTTCTTTTTTCTTTCTTTTCTTATATCTTATTTTCCTATATTTTTTTATTTTACTTTTTATATTCATCTTTCTATATTTTTTATTTCCTTCTTTTCTTATCTCTTGTTTTTAAAATTATTTTATCTTTCATTTTATTTTCGGCTTTCTCATATGTTTCTTTTTAGTTTCTTTCTTTTTTATTTATTTTTATCCATTATTTTATATATTCTTTATTCTTCCATTTCTCTTTTTCATTAATTAATTAAAAATAATAACATATAATTAAAAATAAAACCACTATCTCTTTCTTTTTATTTCCTATTTTTCTGTATTTTTTAATCCTTCTTTCTTCTTTCTTTTTATTTCCTCTTTCTCGTTAATTAATTTAAAAAATATATAAAATAAAAAAATATCACCCCTTTCTCACTTTTTTTCCTCACTTTTTCTTTTTCTTTTTCTTTTTTTTCCCATATTCCCACTAATTAATGGTACTAACTTAGAAGTAAAAAAATATTTTTCTTATTTTCCTTCACTACTCTCTAGTTCCTTTTTTTTTTCTTTCTTATTTTTTATTTCATATTCTCTCTAATTTATTTCCCTATATAACACGAGTCGATTTTCGTCATTTCACCGAATTAGTTTTGTTTTTCAATACATGGCCTCCCGAAACTAAGTATCTTGGATCTGCCCCTGGATGCTTACTAATAAAATTGCTTGATCTTATGGTGTTATGGAATCTATATCTATATCTATATATATATATATATAAAAAGGCTAGCGTTTCTAAAAATATTTCTCAAAGTTTTCCCGCCCATTTTACTTACTATTTGTAGTATATATATTTATTATTTATATAATTATTTATGTAAATATTATTTTGGAGATTATTATTTATGTAAAGAAAATATTAAATATATTGAAAAATTATGTATAATTATAAATAAAATCTGAGAAAAATAAAAATAATATAATTTTTTTTGAAGAAGATACAAAATATAAAAAATTATTTAAATAAATATATGTAAATAATTAGTTAATAAATTTGTAAAACCCAAAAAAGCGAAAGTGAAACATAAATATTTTCAAATGCTTTAAAGTAAAATGAATAATATTAATAAAATTATATAGATAAAAATATAAGAACTTATAATTAAACTTTAAATATTTATTTAATAAATATGAAACAAAACAGAGAATTCAACAATCAAGTAAAGTTAAAGAGGAAATTCATAAAATAAGTTAAATTAACTCAAAGAAATTCATAATTAGATTCTATAAAATTATTAAATATAAAAATATAAAATCGATAAATATATAAAATAAAATAAAAAAATAATAATAGCAACTACAAAAATATTGTGTGTGTGTAAGAAATCTAAAAATAAAATATAAATATAAATATATAATATATAAATAAATTTAAATAATTCATTTATAAATCTGCGAAACCCAAGAAATTAAATCCAAATATAAATATGTCAATGATATCAAATAAATTTATTTATATTATAAATAAAATATAAGAACTTATAATTAAATTATATATATATTTATTTAATAAATACAAAAAAAGAACAAATCAAAAAGTTGCTAATATTATAAAATTAAATATGAATTCACAGCTACAAAAAAAGTACTATTAAATTATAGAAATTTATTAACTAAATATAAAAATAAGAAAAAAAGAAATTATAAGAAATATAATATAATATAAAAAATTGGGAAAAAATGAAATGAATAACAAAATATAAAAATATATAATTTTATTTTATAAATTATTTAATAATTTTTTAACTAAAAAAAAAAAGATAGTATGAGTACAACAAGAAAATTGACTGAACGAAAACAGAAAAAAATTATAATCGGTAACAAGAACTTTTCTTTTCTTTCATAATTTTATTTGTTGACCAGACCAAGTGATACAAGGACAACCCTAATATCGTCATATCTTTCAATTTCTATATGTGACTCGAGTAAAACTCGTATGACCCAAACTTTGACCCTAAACATGTCACAAACTTGACAATGACACTTTTTTTTTCTTTTCATTTTTTTCATTTTCCTAAAAAAAATAAAAATTTATATTATGAACATAAGTGAAAGGTAAATAACTTTATAAAATTATTCTGATTAAAATTTGAAATCAAAATTATATGTGGGCAAAACAAAAGGAAAAATGATTATATAATCGCATAATATAAAGAACTCAATACATTAATTTAAAATTTTAAACTAAATAATTGTTTATGAACATTTTTATATTAAAAATTTGTGACTAATTACTATGACTTTATGTATTTAACGTTATAAATCTACACATAAATGATTTATTAATCTTGGTTATATAATTACTTTCGTATAAATTGAAATCTACATATAAATTTAAATTTATTATCTGGTTCATCAACTGACTCGATAACTTGGTGGTTGAATTACTCGGTGGCCATCCCGAGTCAATTATCGGGCTGATTAAAAAAACTATAATAAAATAGGATACAAATGCCATTATTTAAAATTTAATATGATGCCTATTTTATTTGGTATTTATTTTTTTATTTTTGTAGTATTTTATATATTTTTACAATATTTAAATATTTTTTTATTTTCTAGATTGAAGAGATGATTTTTTATAATATAACATTAATTGAGCATATTACTTTCTATTTTAAAATATTTTAAGATTTATTTTATTATAATTTATAACTTCTTGATCTTTGTTATTGTTTCATTATCAACTTTCAATAGATAAAATACTATTTAAAATTAATTTTTAAATATTTATTTAATTTACTTTATCATTATTGCCGATTTATTCTTTCTATATTTTTAAAATAAATATTTAGAAATTGATGATAATTTTATTATATTTTTATCAAATTTCAAAATAATATCATATTTATATTATTATATTATATTATAATATTTATATTTATATTTTATTTCATTTTATAGATTATTAATAACCATTTATAATTATACCATATATATTATATTTATTTAACTAAATTTATATTTTTCTGATTATTTTATTATTTATAAAATTTCAAGTATGTTTTGTTACTTTTAGGATTTAGTAAATGATTCTTCAGTATTTAAATTATTTTTAATTTTATTCTACAGAACTATTGTGAAATAAGATTTATTTTATATTATTTAAACTATTACTATTATCATAATTTTTTTAATTATTTGATAAATTTTTTATATAAAATATATTTCTTATATATATTTAACATATTTCATATTATTTTATGATTTATTTTATTATTTATAACATTTCTTTGTTTTTCTTATTATTAAATAATTATTTTAAATTCATAATATTTTAATCCAATCTTCATATATTTTAAAATTTATTTTTTTTTATAAAATTTATTAATTGTGACTTTTTTTATTTCAATTTAATTAATATATATTTATAATCTAAATACAGTTTTTTGTATTTATTTAGTTGATTTTATTTATTTTTCAAATTATATTACAAGTATTATATTTTTATTGGTTAAAGATTTATTTGATAATTGTATAATTATGTTGATATAAATTTTATCTAAAATAAAACATATAACAAAGTAAGACTAAAGTACAACTAGATTATTCAGTTGTACTCAAACAGATTGATGTGATTGAATTATGATATAATCTAATGATAAACTTTGGGGTACATGTTGACAAACAAATACAATTAATACCGATAATTAGAAAAGCTTAAACTTATTATACGATATTCACTTTGTCTCTGAATACAAAAACTAAATAAGGAGATGATAGTTTCGCAACTAACTAAATGGGAGAGTTTGAAACTATTGTCATATGATGATAACAAGTTAAACTATAACTTAATATATAGTGTAGTCTGCGAAAAGTTGTTTCATAATATATCAATGTGGAGATATTTACCCTTAATTTGTTTTAGGGCGCCAATATACACACCCTATCTATTAATGAGTTCACCACAATAAGAAAAAATGAACAAAAAAGCAAAAATTACACCCACCCACCCACCCCCACCTCACAAAATTCTACACCCCCAAACACATCATCTTCTCCAACCCTTCGCCACCACTCTAACTCTGCCATTATCATCGTCCATCACACTGTCAAACAAGAAGAAGAAAAAATGGTGATGGCTGGTGAAAGGTAAGTGATGGATCTGGCAACAATGGGTAAGAAACATATGCAAAATAGGGGTGTTCGTCTCTGATTTCTCAAGCATATGTCAAGTGTTTGAACTTTTTGATATAACAATACGACATCGTTCGGAATTTTTTTTTTGAAAAACCCTTTTTTAACCTTAAAGGGGGCGTTCAGATCAATTTTTTCAAACATGTGTTTTGTGTACGGATTAATCTTCCATGTTTGTATTTTGTGTTCGAATCGGTTCTTTGAACATATATTTTGTGTTCAAAAGTTTGGTTCGAACGACTTTTTTTGAAGACATTTTTTTTCATTTTTCTTTCTTTAATGGCACGACAGCGACAACATAATTATGTGTGCATGTTTTGTTTATGTTTTTCAATAGACGGCGGCCATGGCAGTGACGGCGGTGATGTACGACGACTGAAGTGGTTGAGAGTTGAAGGAGATGAAGTATTTGGCGGTGTAGGGTTTAAGGATAATATTAACATTTTTGTGATAACATTTTTAGTGGGGTGAACTAATAAATAACGAGGTGCGTATATCCACGCTCTTTGTTTTAAATTTGCTTGTGTTGACCAATAATCGTGACTTGAGTATTTTAGGTTATTATATTACATTAATAAATTAATAATGTTACACCTACATCGAATAAATATACACCATCCATTTCAATTCGCTCCGTGCATCGCACGGGTTAAGCACTAGTTGCACTAACATGACAACTCAATTTTACAATCACTGTTTATTTATGTCATGATTTGGGGCGTTGGGCAAGGATTTCAAGTTTTAGAGTGTGAAAACCATGGGGGCTGCTACTATTTTATGTGGCTAGGTTTAAGATTAGTGCTACATGAAACCAAAATGACTTATGCAAATGTTTATAAGTTGAAATTTTTTTTAATTGTGTGGGTTCTTTATGCTTTTCGAGAAGCTTGGTATTGGAGCATCGCATAAATATATTTCTTTTAGTTTTGAAAATGATTGGTAAATGATCTTAATTTTATTTATATTTTTTGAAAATATATCAATAATTGCTTATTATGCTTATAGATTTTGGTGTACAACATATAACGATGATGAGTTTAGATAAAATTAGTAATAAAACACTAGGGTTCACGTGCAATGCAAGTGTCCCTTACTAATTATATGAAAGTGGATAAATCCCACAGGTTAAGTGTCCTAATTAAAGAAAAATAATATAAACAGAAGATAGATTGGTTAAGCCTAAAGAGCTTCCTCAATGATCATACAGGGCGTCGTCTACCTTAGTCATTTCCTCTACGACCATCCCCTCAACGGGGTTGGTGGTCACCATAGGAAGATCAAGCTTGGTATGCTTGGTTGTCTTCATGATTAACATCTTGCAGTACAGGTACCCACCATTCGACTGTAGTTGCCTCTTCAGGGTCCCCCTTCTAAAACACTTCTTTCCTGGATGCTTCCTTACTTGAATTAAATGGGAAATTAATTTTTCACTAGACTATTTAGGATAATATGTTTTTCCATGGAAATTCTCCCGTTAAAAAATATGAGGTTCATTTTCAAAATTAACGACTTGTCCACATTTGAGATGTTTAGCCAAAGTTTATCATATTTAAATTTTTTTTTCAACTTTATTTTCTTCTGAGTATTACCCATGAAATTAATTTTATTTGAGCTATTATTTATCTTTCCATCCACAGTTTAGATTATTTCTCAATTCATGCCATACCGTTTCACCCTCATGCTGGAGAATCATTGGGTCATCTTTGTTATTTCAAAATTATCATCAGATACATTGCCTGGTAGGTTCTAAAAAAAATAGGATCCATAACACAAATTTCATTTTAACCTTCAATTATGTAGCTTGCGTCAAAAAACACGTTCAATTATGTAGCAACTTAAGAAAGATCCATAACCATTCTTCCACATTAAAGAAATTAATTTCTATTTGCAACTTTTCCACATTGCAAATTAAACTTACAACATAGTCCAAAGAAAAATGACATTTAATGACTCCCATCCAAAAATGTAAAAACATATTCATTTCATTATATAAATCATCATAGTGTGGTGATTTTTATGCAAAAAATTATGATCACAAAACTAGCATTCCCTAGTCCGGAGTGCGCTAGGAATTGATTTGATTGACAGCAGCTCTGCTTGGTGAATGACCATCGCGGTGTATGAATTATGGGTCTTCGAGGCCAGAAGCTATTAGGTTTCAGAGCTGGAACTCAAGAAAGAGTATGAAAGGAAGGATACCTCCTTTTGGGTATGAGAATACCTAGTTTTCTTTTGAGAATGAGATTCTTTATATAATTTCACGCTTATATTGATTGATATTAACATTCTAACTTGAGTGTCAAAGTATCTACCGGGAGTGCCCTGATACCTTGTTTTTCAAATCGAACTAGCTGAAGCCGAATTACACCGAGATCGAACAGTTTGATAGTGTAGAAGAGATGGAATGCCGCTCGATCTAATTCTTGAAGTGTCTAATGATTTGCATCTTTTTGTACATATTTTCATTTTCGTTTTTGTTTTTGTTTCACGTTGCGTGTTTTTCGCTTGCTTTTTGTTGCTTTAGGAGTCGGGTTGGCCGTTTTTCGTATTTTTAGATTTTCTTTGTTTTTGTACGTTTTCTTGTTAATTTTCGTAGTTTTTTTCACGTTTCCGTTTTTCTTGGCCGTAGGACGTCCAAGCGGGGCCCACGCTCGTTGGGATCGTTGATACTCGACTCGGGAATGGACAGACAAAGCAAGGAAGCGCAACGGACGAGGTTCGATAAACCGGCGGACGCGAAAAGGACGAGAAATCGAGCCGGGCGCTGGAATCCAATCGACCGACTGAACATTCAGTCGATCGACTGACCTTTAAGTCGATCGATTGGCCCGGCTGAAATCGACTGGATTCCAGCGAGTTTTGAAGTTTTTGACATGGCAGTCGATCGACTGCCTACTTGACCGATCGATTGCCGTCGATCGACTGGTGCCCCAAGATCGACTGAATTACAGAACTTTTGGCCATTTTGACATAGCAGTCGATCGACAGCCGACAGGGACGATCGACTGCTTTTTCTCAGTCGATCGACTGAAAAGCAGATTTTTGAAGATATTAGCAATCAGACGTCAATTCACGGAGGACAACTTGCCCAAAAAGGCTTTCTTCCCCAAGAAAGCTCTTCAGCTCCAGAAAAACTCTGCACTTTCATTTTTTACTTAGTTTTAATTCCTATAAATTCTAGTAATTAGATATAGATTAGTTAAGCTAAGATCTTAGTTGTTTCATCTTCAAGCTTTGTTTTAAGTTTCATTTGTGAAGAATCTTCCAGCTTTCAAGCTTTTCCTCATTCAAGCTTTCGTGTAATCAAGTACATTTGGTAATCTCTTTCCTTTAATATAGCTTAATTTCCATGTTATTTTCTCTTGATCTTATATTGAAGTTTGGTTCTTGATTTGTGGTTGTTTTGATCTTTCAAAATTCTCAATTTCACTATATAGCTTTCTAGCTTATGAACTTATGCTTTTAAGTTATTAAGTTGTATTCAAATTCTAAGTTTGCAAAAGTTTATTAAGATCTTCCTTTAAAACCCTTAATTGATGTTAAGTACTTATGTTGACTTATTCAAATAAGTTYACTTTYATTTTCCCTCCAATTCCCTAATTTAAAATTATTAAGTTTTAATAAGTTAATTAGTTTAAATTGATCGTTTTTAATATAAGCTTTAATTTCCCTTAAATGTTTTAATGTTTTTAAATCTTAAGTTTCCATTTAAATCTTAGTTATAAAAACCGAACAATGATTATCGCTTTTCTAGGTTAAATTAGTTTAAGTAAAACCGACGATAAGAACGATAAAGAAAACCGACAGCCGATCACATCCATCCTCGAGAGACACGACTCGGGACAACTCACCGCACCTACAGTCGACTCCGTACTATTGCGGAGACGATTTCTAGAGCGTCGAGAAATCTTCGATCAAATTTTGGCGCCGTTGCCGGGGATGGATTAAGGCCAATGGCATTCTTAATAATTCTTATCGTCGTCGAAAATAATTAGTTAGCAAATTGTTTTACATTCGATACGCGTGATCTTTTTTGTTGTTGTTGTGTATGCAGGGTAGACGATCGCTCAGACAGGAGTTGACTCCATTCTTGCCGAACCCCGAAAGGTTGCGACGAGACGCACGAGCCGCTTCAAGGCAAGACACGTCCGACGTCCCGTTGCCTCCTTTATTATCTTCGTCAATAGACGAGCAAAACATGGCCACTCCGTTTGAAAACCCGACGCCCCCTGCCCCTGCCCACGACAACCAAGGGGTTCCGCCTCCACCGGTGTCGACCGGCCCCGTAACGTCACCTCAAGCGGCGACTCATCAAGACCCACACCCGGTTTTCGCGACGACGTTCGACCAAGGGGGAAATGGTTTTACGAACCAAGACCCCCAAAGTTCGAACACACAGTTTCACGGGACGCCCTACCAAGGCCCGATAATCGAAGGGCCACCGTTCCCATATCAACCGCCGTTCCAAGTCCCGAGACAATTTCACCAAGGACCACACTACGCCCCTCACACGCACGAGCCTCGATTTCCGCATCCGACCGGGCCCGTGCCTCAATTCCGAAATTCGATACCTCAAGACTATCCACGAGCGCCCGCCGTCAACGAAAATCCTTATGCCGCTCGTGATATCGGAGGGCACCCTTTCGCCACTCCCGACGGGGGTCCTACCAACAGTATAAAAGAAGTGTCGAGGCCGTACATGGGCGATTTCTCCTCTTGTATTCGATTGAGCCCCGAGGCTCTCGAATACGACTTGCGGCCGATAGACTTGAACCGACTACCTACGTTCCACGGCTTACCGAACCAAGATGCCCTGCAATTCCTACAAGTCTTTTCATATACAGTGTCGAGCTTTCCGAACCAAGGGCTTCATATCGACCAAATCAAAATGAGGTGTTTCCCATACACGATGAAAGACAAGGCCGTGGATTGGCTCATGACCTTGCCGTCCGACTCCCTTACCAATTGGGACATGGTCACCGAGRHYTTCATGGAAGAATACTATTCCCAAGAGAAGACGGCCGACTTTAGAGCCAAGATTGCCTCGTTCCGACAAGCGAGCGACGAGACTTTTTACGAGGCATGTGAGCGATTCAAAGGGTATCTTACTAAGTGCCCACACCATCGGTTTACCGGCGACTTCTTGAATCAGTTTTTCTATAATGGATTGGCATTCGCATCGAATCGAATGGTGAACAATGCCGCCGGGGGGAATTTAGACGGTCGATCAACGAGGGAATTATACGACATCTTTGTAAACATGGCCGCCGATGATCAACGAATGAATATCTTGGAGCGGAAGGAGCACGTAAAAGAGGTCTCGACAAGTGCCGAACCCGAGTGGGCCCGTAAGATCGCCGAGCTAGAAAGCCAAATAGCCTCCCTCATTCAACCGCAACCATTCCCGAATTCGATAGAGATTTTCCCCTCGTGTGGAACTTCGGGTCATGGGGCAAGTGCATGCACTAAAGCTTCCGAACAACCGAGCGGATTCGACGAGCAAGCTTATGCGGTACAAGGGTATCAAGGCTATCGACAAGGAGCTCCATACCTACGAAGGAACCATCCTAACTTTAGATACGGAGACACGTCCCAAGCTCTAATGCCACCCGGTTTTCAAACACACCAACATCGTTCTCAAGCCCCGATGGCACAACAAGCTCAACCACCGCGCCCTCAAATCCCGTACGCCGCTCGACCACCTTTTCCACCTCCTCAAGCACCGTTCCCGGCTCCCCACGAAAATCCAACGCCACGTCAATCAAACCTCGAATCCGTCTTATCCGAGCTAAGCAAACGACTCCTAAGTTTGGAGACACAAATGGGACAAATAGCTACGGACGTCAACGAGCTAAAACAAGCACGGGACAAGGATAAGCTACCAAGTCAACCGGCCCAAGCCCAAGCCGTTACCATTCTCCGAAGTGGCAAGGTGGTAGACAACAAGGTCGCCCTACCCGACGACGGACCTTCGACGAGCGTTCAAGAGGATCGAGTTACTCCAGATTCGAACGAGCCCGCAGACGCTCCTAACCCTCCCACATCACTCTCTAGTGGCGAGGAATCGGAGAGAATCCTTGCGCACGAGAACTTATTTGTCGTTTCTGCCGCACCGTGGTATGCCGACATCGCCAATTACCTTGCTAGTGAAGTGCTCCGTCCGGACCTATCTCATCATGAGAAGAGAAGGTTTCTCTCCAAGTGCCGAGAATATTATTGGGATGATCCTCACATGTACAAGATCGGAAAAGACGGTGTGTTGAGACGATGTGTTCCGGAAGAGGAAAAAGGGGAGATTTTGACGAAGTGCCATGATCACCTAGCCGGAGGACATTTCGGCGGGCAAAAGACCGCTCACAAGGTTCTCCAATCGGGATTCTATTGGCCGAGCCTCTTCAAGGATGCCCACGACCATTGCCAAAGGTGCGATCGATGCCAAAGAACCGGAAGTATCGGAAAAAGGAACGAAATGCCGATGACATATAATTTGGCCGTAGAGATATTCGACGTGTGGGGGATCGATTTCATGGGCCCCTTTCCGAAGTCTCATGAGTTCGAATACATTTTGGTTGGGGTCGATTATGTTTCGAAGTGGATTGAAGCAATTCCGACGAGGAGGAATGACGGCGACACCGTGGTGTGCTTGCCGCCGTCACTAATAATCACCCTCGGAACTCCGAATCGACTAAAGATGTTGCTGCGTACAAACTTCCGAAGGGGTCCCAGGCTGACGGGGGGTTACATAAGTCCGCCACGCCGTACCGACCTCCGATTCCACTATCCGAGCCGTCTTCGAACGCTCGTCGAAGGTCCGTCGTCGGGTAGGGCGACCTTGTTGTCTACCACCTTGCCACTTCGGAGAATGGTAACGGCTTGGGCTTGGGCCGGTTGACTTGGTAGCTTATCCTTGTCCCGTGCTTGTTTTAGCTCGTTGACGTCCGTAGCTATTTGTCCCATTTGTGTCTCCAAACTCAGGAGCCGCTTGCTTAGCTCGGATAAGACGGATTCGAGGTTTGATTGTCGTGGTGTTGGATTGTCTTGGGGAGCCGGGAACGGTGCTTGAGGAGGTGGAAAAGGTGGTCGAGCGGCGTACGGGATTTGAGGGCGCGGTGGTTGAGCTTGTTGTGCCATCGGGGCTTGAGAACGATGTTGGTGTGTTTGAAAACCGGGTGGCATTAGAGCTTGGGACGTGTCTCCGTATCTAAAGTTAGGATGGTCCCTTCGTAGGTATGGAGCTCCTTGTCGATAGCCTTGATACCCTTGTACCGCATAAGCTTGCTCGTCGAATCCGCTCGGTTGTTCGTAAGCTTTAGGGCATGCACTTGCCCCATGACCCGAAGTGCCACACGAGGGGCAAATCTCCATCGAATTCGGGAATGGTTGCGGTTGAATGAGGGAGGCTATTTGGCTTTCTAGCTCGGCGATCTTACGGGCCCACTCGGGCTCGGCACTTGTCGAGACCTCTTTTACGTGCTCCTTCCGCTCCAAGATATTCATGCGTTGATCATCGGCGGCCATGTTTACAAAGATGTCGTATAATTCCCTCGTTGATCGGCCGTCTAAATTCCCCCCGGCGGCGTTGTTCACCATTCGCTTCGATGCGAATGCCAATCCATTATAGAAAAACTGATTCAAGAAAGTCGCCGGTAAACCGATGGTGTGGGCACTTAGTAAGATACCCCTTGAATCGCTCCCATGCCTCGTAGAAAGTTTCGTCGCTCGCTTGTCGGAACGAGGCAATCTTAGCTCTAAAGTCGGCCGTCTTCTCTTGAGAATAGTATTCTTCCATGAATCGCTCGGTGACCATGTCCCAATTGGTAAGGGAGTCGGACGGCAAGGTCATGAGCCAATCCACGGCCTTGTCTTTCATCGTGTATGGGAAGCACCTCATTTTGATTTGATCGATATGAAGCCCTTGGCGCGGAAAGCTCGACACCGTATATGAAAAGACTCGTAGGAATTGCAGGGCATCTTGGTTCGGTAAGCCGTGGAACGTAGGTAGTCGGTTCAAGTCTATCGGCCGCAAGTCGTATTCGAGAGCCTCGGGGCTCAATCGAATACAAGAGGAGAAATCGCCCATGTACGGCCTCGACACTTCTTTTATACTGTTGGTAGGACCCCCGTCGGGAGTGGCGAAAGGGTGCCCTCCGGT
>BMAC01000425.1:863629-874824 GCA_014905375.1 Phtheirospermum japonicum | reverse complement strand
CCTCGCCACTAGAGAGTGATGTGGGAGGGTTAGGAGCGGCTGCGGGCTCGTTCGAATCCGGAGTAGCTCGATCCTCTTGAACGCTCGTCGAAGGTCCGTCGTCGGGTAGGGCGACCTTGTTGTCTACCACCTTGCCACTTCGGAGAATGGTAACGGCTTGGGCTTGGGCCGGTTGACTTGGTAGCTTATCCTTGTCCCGTGCTTGTTTTAGCTCGTTGACGTCCGTAGCTATTTGTCCCATTTGTGTCTCCAAACTTAGGAGTCGTTTGCTTAGCTCGGATAAGACGGATTCGAGGTTTGATTGTCGTGGTGTTGGATTGTCGTGGGGAGCCGGGAACGGTGCTTGAGGAGGTGGAAAAGGTGGTCGAGCGGCGTACGGGATTTGAGGGCGCGGTGGTTGAGCTTGTTGTGCCATCGGGGCTTGAGAACGATGTTGGTGTGTTTGAAAACCGGGTGGCATTAGAGCTTGGGACGTGTCTCCGTATCTAAAGTTAGGATGGTCCCTTCGTAGGTATGGAGCTCCTTGTCGATAGCCTTGATAACCTTGTATCGCATAAGCTTGCTCGTCGAATCCGCTCGGTTGTTCGTAAGCTTTAGGGCATGCACTTGCCCCATGACCCGAAGTGCCACACGAGGGGCAAATCTCCATCGAATTCGGGAATGGTTGCGGTTGAATGAGGGAGGCTATTTGGCTTTCTAGCTCGGCGATCTTACGGGCCCACTCGGGCTCGGCACTTGTCGAGACCTCTTTTACGTGCTCCTTCCGCTCCAAGATATTCATGCGTTGATCATCGGCGGCCATGTTTACAAAGATGTCGTATAATTCCCTCGTTGATCGGCCGTCTAAATTCCCCCCGGCGGCGTTGTTCACCATTCGCTTCGATGCGAATGCCAATCCATTATAGAAAAACTGATTCAAGAAGTCGCCGGTAAACCGATGGTGTGGGCACTTAGTAAGATACCCTTTGAATCGCTCCCATGCCTCGTAGAAAGTTTCGTCGCTCGCTTGTCGGAACGAGGCAATCTTGGCTCTAAAGTCGGCCGTCTTCTCTTGGGAATAGTATTCTTCCATGAATCGCTCGGTGACCATGTCCCAATTGGTAAGGGAGTCGGACGGCAAGGTCATGAGCCAATCCACGGCCTTGTCTTTCATCGTGTATGGGAAGCACCTCATTTTGATTTGATCGATATGAAGCCCTTGGCGCGGAAAGCTCGACACCGTATATGAAAAGACTCGTAGGAATTGCAGGGCATCTTGGTTCGGTAAGCCGTGGAACGTAGGTAGTCGGTTCAAGTCTATCGGCCGCAAGTCGTATTCGAGAGCCTCGGGGCTCAATCGAATACAAGAGGAGAAATCGCCCATGTACGGCCTCGACACTTCTTTTATACTGTTGGTAGGGCCCCCGTCGGGAGTGGCGAAAGGGTGCCCTCCGATATCACGAGCGGCATAAGGATTTTCGTTGACGGCGGGCGCTCGTGGATAGTCTTGAGGTATCGGATTTCGGAATTGAGGCACGGGCCCGGTCGGATGCGGAAATCGAGGCTCGTGCGTGTGAGGGGCGTAGTGTGGTCCTTGGTGAAATTGTCTCGGGACTTGAAACGGCGGTTGATATGGGAACGGTGGCCCTTCGATTATCGGGCCTTGGTAGGGCGTCCCGTGAAACTGTGTGTTCGAACTTTGGGGGTCTTGGTTCGTAAAACCATTTCCCCCTTGGTCGAACGTCGTCGCGAAAACCGGGTGTGGGTCTTGATGAGTCGCCGCTTGAGGTGACGTTACGGGGCCGGTCGACACCGGTGGAGGCGGAACCCCTTGGTTGTCGTGGGCAGGGGCAGGGGGCGTCGGGTTTTCAAACGGAGTGGCCATGTTTTGCTCGTCTATTGACGAAGATAATAAAGGAGGCAACGGGACGTCGGACGTGTCTTGCCTTGAAGCGGCTCGTGCGTCTCGTCGCAACCTTTCGGGGTTCGGCAAGAATGGAGTCAACTCCTGTCTGAGCGATCGTCTACCCTGCATACACAACAACAACAAAAAGATCACGCGTATCGAATGTAAAACAATTTGCTAACTAATTATTTTCGACGACAATAAGAATTATTAAGAATGCCATTGGCCTTAATCCATCCCCGGCAACGGCGCCAAAATTTGATCGAAGATTTCTCGACGCTCTAGAAATCGTCTCCGCAATAGTACGGAGTCGACTGTAGGTGCGGTGAGTTGTCCCGAGTCGTGTCTCTCGAGGATGGATGTGATCGGCGTTCGGTTTTCTTTATCGTTCTTATCGTCGGTTTTTCTAAAACTAATTTAACCTAGAAAGCGATAATCATTTTTCGGTTTTTATAACTAAGATTTAAATTGAAACTTAAGATTTAAAAACATTAAAACATTTAAAGGAAATTAAAGCTTATATTAAAAACGATCAATTTAAACTAATTAACTTATTAAAACTTAATTATTTGAAATTAGTAAAATGGAGGGAAAATTAAAGTCAACTTATTTGAATAAGTCAACATAATTACTTAACATTAATTAAGGGTTTAAAAGGAAGATCTTAATAAACTTTTACTAAACTTAGAAATTGATTACAACTTAATAACTTAAAAGCATAAGTTCATAAGCTAGAAAGCTAGAAAATGAAATTGAAAGTTTGAAAAACACAAGAGATACTAAACTATGATCCAAAGCACAACACAATATTAAAAAGAAATAACATGGAAATGAAACTAAATTATAGAAGCGAAGGGGTCCCAGGCTGACGGGGGGGTTACATAAGTCCGCCACGCCGTACCGACCTCCGATTCCATATCCGAGCCGTATCCGATCGACGAAGCAAGACGACCAATTCCTCGAGCTATACAAGATGTTATCAAAGGTCAACATAAACCTTCCTTTGCTCGACATAATCCGAAATATCCCCGCTTACACGAAGTTCTTCAAGGAGCTAACATCGAAGAAACGCCGGTTCGAAGGAAAATGAGAAAATATGCATATCGAACGCGGCAAGCATTGCCCTTAGCAATACTCTACCACACAAAGAAGGTGATCCGGGGAGTTTTTGTATAAAGATTACCCTCGGAAACGGCAAGGAGACGCGAGGAATGCTTGACCTCGGCGCGGGGATTAACTTGATGCCCTATTCCATTTTTAAGCAACTAGAGCTGGGCGATCTCAAGAAACGAGGATGTGTTTGCAACTAGCCGATCGATCTGTCCGATACCCGAAGGGCGTGGTCGAAGATGTGTTGGTACAAGTCGGGAGCCTCATTGTGCCGGTGGATTTTGTGATATTGGACGTTGGGGAAGTAAGCAACGAGGGCCGAGAACATACTATATTACTCGGGCGGCCCTTCATGGCCACGACGAACACCTTGATCGATGTAAAAAACGGGAAAGCTGTCTTTCTCGGTTTTGGGCGATACGGTAAATTTCTCGATTCATGATTTGGGAACCGTTCCGCCATCCTCCTTTCATGCCGATTGCTCTATGATCGACCCAATAGAAGAACTAGTGGAGGAAGCCGCTAAGGAGATTGTGAACGAGGATGTCGAGGACAAGAAGTGGCGAGCGATTCGATCAGAAGGGGCTATCGATATATTCGAGTTGTCAAGCGTAGAATCACCCCTGTGGGAAAAACCGGAGCTCAAGACCCTCCCGAGCCATCTCAAATACATTACTTGGAAAGGCGAAGAGGCCAAACCCGTGATCATCTACGCCGAGCTTTCTCCGAGAGACGAGGCAAGATTGGTAGACGTTTTGAAGAAGAACAAAAAGGCAATAGGGTGGAGCCTAGCCGATATCAAGGGCATAAGCCCCTCCACTTGTATGCATCGGATCATCCTTCAAGAAGGAGCGAAACCATCGAGGCAAAGCCAGCGACGACTAAACCCGAATCTAATGGAGGTCGTGAAGGACGAGATATTGAAACTCGTGGCCGAAGGGTTGATATTCTCGGTCGGGGAGAGTGAATGGGTAAGCCCAGTCCACATGGTGCCGAAGAAGAGCGGGATAACCGTAATCGAGAATGAAAAAGGGGAACGTGTAACGACCCGTAAAACCACCGGTTGGCGAATGTGTATAGATTTTCGAAAGCTCAACGCCGCCACCAAGAAGGACCACTTTCCGCTTCCGGAAGTTTGTACGCAGCAACATCTTTAGTCGGTTCGGAGTTCCGAGAGTGATTATTAGTGACGGCGGCAAGCACTTCAATAACAAGCTACTCGAGAAGGTGCTGAAGAATTATGGAGTCGTTCATAAGGTATCCACGCCGTACCACCCACAAACGGTAGGTCAGGTTGAAACGAGCAACCGTCAAATCAAGAACATCCTCGAAAAGACCGTACAACCAAACAGAAAAGATTGGTCATCAAACTCGTGGATGCCTTATGGGCTATCCGCACGGCCCATAAGACGGTTCTCGAAATGAGCCCCTATCGCCTTGTGTACGGGAAGTCGTGCCACTTACCGGTCGAAATGGAACATAGAGCCTTGTGGGCCATCCGAGCGTGCAGTTTCGATTTGAAACAAGCCGGAGAGGAGCAGAGGCTCCAAATTGAAGAGCTTGACGAGCTAAGAAACGAGGCGTTCGAGAGTGCTCGTATTTACAAGGACCGGATGAAGCTCCTCCATAACAAGAAACTAGCGCCCAAGGAGTTGGAGGAAGGGATGCAAGTGCTCCTTTACAACTCCCGAATCACGTTGTTCCCCGGGAAGCTCATGTCGAAGTGGAGCGGCTCGTACACGATCGAAAAGATATCCCCGTTCGGAGCTGTGACATTGATCGATCCCAAAACGAACGAGCATTTCCAAGTTAATGGCGCACGAGTAAAACCTTACCGGCATAGTATGTTACAAACCCAAGCGCTCGAGTCTATGATCGTGGAGGAGGAACACCTGAGTGATCTTCCCCCAATGGGATCTTGATCACGAAATTGGGGTCGTCGAGCGAACGACGTAAACCAAACGCGCTGCGTGGGAGGCAACCCATGACTTTCTAACTCTATTCTCTTCTTGTTTTTCTTTTAATTTAGTGTATATTCCATCTCTATATAGTGTTAATGGAAATTTTGGGGTTTGTGTAGGTCCAGTACTGAAATTTTGGGAGAAAACAGATCAAAAATGGAGTAGACTGCTGGAATGCAGTCGATCGACTGCACATATAGTCGATCGACTGGAATGCCTATCGAACGACTGAGGAATCGACTGACGTGATCAAATCGACTGGATTCCAGAACTTTTTAGGCTTTTGGCATGAGCAGTCGATCGACTGGTTATTTGCTGATCGACAGTCAGTCGATCGACTGGGGGTCGATCGACCGCAATGGAGGAATCGACTGGATTATAGGGACTTTCGTGCTTTTTGCAAGAGCAGTCGATCGACTGGTCATTTGATGATCGACAGCTAGTCGATCGACTGGAGCCCGATCGACTGAAACCGCGGAATCGACTGGATTACAGGGACTTTCGTACTTTCTGACAAGAGCAGTCGATCGACTATCGGCAACCGATCGACAGCAGTCGATCGACCGAGAAGAGCAGTCGATCGACTGCCCTGCAGCGGGCTTATAAATACCAGTCGATCTCTTCCTCCCCAGCACCCCAAAATCGACCAAAAATTCGAAAAAAAAAGAGCAGAAACTATAAAAAAAATAGAAAAGAGAGAAAGATAGAGAATCGATTCTTAGTCGATCGACCGGGGCAACTACGCGGGAATTCTCAAGTTCTTCCTTCATCTCCAAATTCAAAATTCTCCTTGGGATAGGCTCGATTCCTCGTTCAATTTTCGTCTCACTTTCGGCCAAATTAATCGAGGTACTTCGCTTGTACAATATCTTTGGGAACTTGGAAATTGAGTTGTTGTTGGTTGGGTAAGATTTGGGAGCCTTTCTCTTTTGATTTCCTTCTTCGAAAATCTCGCCCACAAAGTGCTCGACATATTGCCCCAAAGAGCTTTCATTTTTTATTTTCGTCGTTTCTCCGTCGTTCTTCGTTTGTTTTGTTTTCGAGACCTCCCTACTACAAACTCGACCACCTTCTTCCCCGTTTTAACCATATACCATGGACGGTCACTTCGATGACGAACATGTGATCGGTTTCGGCTTTCAACAAGACCCCAATATCGCCGGAAATTAAGGCGCCCCCTTCCCCATCTATTCTATCGACGAGGGGGAACTTTTCCAAAATCTTTCCCAGCGACATTTCGCTACCCCTGTTTCGTTGACATTGAGCGTTTAGACGCGTGGGTGGCGAACGGGGATTATGACGGGTTCGGCAAGCGTCTTCTAAGTTACATCGACGCGATGAATGGTCGGATGTTCGCGGCCTTCCGAGCACCGGCTTATCAGGAGCTGGTGCTAGAGTTTTTCACCACCTATGAGGATACGCGTGACAGGGGTTTTGATGTGCGTTTCGGGGGAGTGAAACGCCGTATCGATCAGGGGGTGTTACAAACGGTGCTCGGACTTGACTGCCAGGAGTCCTCGTATACGCAAGTGAGGGGATATAATGAGATTGCGTTCTGGGGGACTATCACGGGCGGAAATGGTAGCCGGGATCGGTACTCGGCGTCGGCGATCGTCGACTTGGCGTTGCTTGGGGCTTACAAATTCTTCGCCCACGTCCTATTGGGAAAGCATGAAAGCACCAACCTCACTCGTCACGAGGTATACGTGCTTTGGTGCTTAAGCAATGGACATCCGGTCCCGTTTTTTCCGTTGATTCGAGCGCAAATTGAGGGGATTCGGAGGACGAGAGGAGAAAGCGTCGCTCGACTCGACATGGGGCCGATGATCACCGTCCTTGCCCGCTACTTCGGGTTTGAGGCCGAATCGGCGAACATGACGAGGGTCGATCTTTTGGAATTGACGTTCAAAACGCCGCGAGCCCCAACGAACCCGGCGAGACGACAGCGCCATCGGGAGAATGAACGAGCCGAGGCCGGCGACGTCCCGAACACCGGTTCGGGCGTGCCTGTCGGGGAAGGCATGAGCCAAGCGGCAGTCCCGCAGTACGGATGTCCGAGCACTGGCTCGAGTCCCGAGATGGGTTGGAACGATTTCCAACATGCCGTGTTTTCCCGGTTCGACCAAATGAACGTTCGTTTTGACCATCTCGATGAGGGGCAGGCAAGGAACGACCGAGCTCTCCGCGACCTCCAGCGCCGGCTCTTTTTGGTCGAGACTCGGATGCGTCGAGACGACGACGACGATGATGACGGCGGCGACGGTGGAAACGAGGACAAGGAAGAGGAGGAAGAAGAAGACGAGGCCGCAAACCTCCGTTCCCGACCTAGGAGACGTCGTTAAACCTCCTAGTTATCCTTTGATTATTGTTTTTATGTTTTATTTTATTTTGTATTTCGATTATGTTCGTTTATTTCTTATCTCGTCTCTTGTAAAAAAAAAATCTTTTTAATTGCTTTTGTTTTTGTATATAGTTTCTTTTTCATTATTTTGAATTTATTTCTTAATAATCAAACAAAATATATATATATATATATATATATATATATAAATAGATAAAATATTAAATAAATCCAAACAAATTGAAAAATTCAAAAATCAAAAATATTTTCATTTTTGTACATTGTTCGTTTTTGTGCACGTTTTCCCACCTTTCCTAACTGTGTAGATATCTTGTTGCTTACCTCGGTTCCCGGCAACGACCTTTGCACAACCACGACGACACGGACCCGGAGATAGGGGCGTTTTCTTTACCCTACATCTTTTTGTCGCTTTTATTAGCTTACTTACGCAATGAGGACATTGCTAGGTTTTAAGTGTGGGGTGGTTAGAATCGTCCTAGGTTTTTCATTTCGTCGTATGCTTGTTTGTTTTAGTTTGAGAAACGTGTGTGATATTGTTGTTTGGACCCTTGGCGAAGTGACGCGGTTTTTATGATTTGTTAAGATGTTTAGATTGTCGATCGAATTTAGTGGATTTAGGTGGTTTAACTTGTTGGGATTCCCGTTCGGTTTTAGCTTCGTACTATCCTTGTGCTCGTTTGGAACTAGTACCTCGACTAGCCCTCGTCATTAAACACTCTCTATAGGTTTTTGTTGTAATTTGGAGTCATTAATTGCTCCACGTGCTCGATCGAAAAATCGTAAGTTGCAAGTAGTAACGAATGATCGGAGTCATTTGATAGCCTCGTATTTTCACATTATTATGCAAGTACCTCACGTCTACGGTACATAAAAAAAACGAAAAAGTTGAATAAACAAGGATACGTTATAAATCCTTGAAGTTGTTGTACAGCACGTTTTTCCATTTGTTTCGATTTTTAGTATACTTTTGTAAAGAGAGGTGTCGATGATCTTGGCTAGTCGGGAGTCGATTAACGGTTCAAGCGTGGATAGACCTTAGCCGGGACAAGGACGGGGAGACCGACTTGTTGGATCGGTTGAGTCCTTTTAGGTTTCGGAAGTCGATCTAAATTACCTTAGCAAATCACATTGTCGTCCTTTTAGCCGAAGCTAACAAACAACGTAGCGTACGACGTCTCGAACTATTTTTGTGCATTAGCCTAGGGTTGGTCGGGGGTAGTTTTGTAAATATACGTTAGTTTTGCTTGAGGACAAGCAACCGTTCTAAGTGTGGGGTGGTTGATTTCCATCTTTTTGTACATATTTTCATTTTCGTTTTTGTTTCACGTTGCGTGTTTTTCGCTTGCTTTTTATTGCTTTAGGAGTCGGGTTGGCCGTTTTTCGTATTTTTAGATTTTCTTAGTTTTTGTACGTTTTCTTGTTAATTTTCGTAGTTTTTTTCACGTTTCCATTTTTCTTGGCCGTAGGACGTCCAAGCGGGGCCCACGCTCGTTGGGGTCGTTGATACTCGACTCGGGAATGGACAGACAAAGTAAGGAAGCGCAACGGATGAGGTTCGATAAACCGGCGGACGCGAAAAGGACGAGAAATCGAGTCGGGCGCTGGAATCTAGTCGACCGACTGAACATTCAGTCGATCGACTGACCTTTAAGTCGATCGACTGACCCGACTGAAATCGACTGGATTCCAGCGAGTTTTGAAGTTTTTGACATGGCAGTCGATCGACTGCCTACTTGGCCGATCGACTGTCGTCGATCGACTGGTGCCCCAAGATCGACTGAATTACAGGACTTTTGGCCATTTTGACATAGCAGTCGATCGACAGCCGACAGGGACGATCGACTGCAGTCGATCGACTGCTTTTTCCCAGTCGATCGACTGAAAAGCAGATTTTTGAAGATATTAGCAATCAGACGTCAATTCACGGAGGACAACTTGCCCAAAAAGGCTTTCTTCCCCAAGAAAGCTCTTCAYCTCCAGAAAAACTCTGCACTTTCATTTTTTACTTAGTTTTAATTCCTATAAATTCTAGTAATTAGATATAGATTAGTTAAGCTAAGATCTTAGTTGTTTCATCTTCAAGCTTTGTTTTAAGTTTCATTTGTGAAGAATCTTCCAGCTTTCAAGRTTTTCCTCATTCAAGCTTTCGTGTAATCAAGTACATTTGGTAATCTCTTTCCTTTAATATAGCTTAATTTCCATGTTATTTTCTRTTMATKTTATATTGAAGTTTGGTTCTTGGTTTGTGGTTGTTTTGATCTTTCAAAATTCTCAATTTCACTATATAGCTTTCTAGCTTATGAACTTTTGCTTTTAAGTTATTAAGTTGTATTCAAATTCTAAGTTTGCAAAAGTTTATTAAGATCTTCCTTTAAAACCCTTAATTGATGTTAAGTACTTATGTTGACTTATTCAAATAAGTTGACTTTGATTTTCCCTCCAATTCCCTAATTTAAAATTATTAAGTTTTAATAAGTTAATTAGTTTAAATTGATCGTTTTTAATATAAGCTTTAATTTCCCTTAAATGTTTTAATGTTTTTAAATCTTAAGTTTCCATTTAAATCTTAGTTATAAAAACCGAACAATGATTATCGCTTTTCTAGGTTAAATTAGTTTAAGTAAAACCGACGATAAGAACGATAAAGAAAACCGACAGCCGATCACATCCATCCTCGAGAGACATGACTCGGGACAACTCACCGCACCTACAGTCGACTCCGTACTATTGCGGAGACGATTTCTAGAGCGTCGAGAAATCTTCGATCATCTAACTATTTTTGGACACATTACGTACCCAATAGTGATTCCATTTTCATAAATAAAGAGATTCATTTAAGGATAGTTTTCCTATGTAGGCTTCTTTCTCTTTCACTTAGGGCACACTACTACAGACTGCGGATTATACGTCGGTTTTTTTGCACATTTAACGTCGGTTTTTGAACCGACGTTAAAAGTCACGTCGTTTTTGAAAAACTGACGTGAAAAGCGTGATATTCACGTCGGTTATTTGTAGAAACCGACGTGGAATGTTTAACTTTCACGTCGGTTTTTCAAATAACTGACGTGGAAGATGTGACATTTCATGTCGGTTTTTTAAATAACCGTCGTGAACTGTCAGAGCTTTTCACGTCAGTTTCCTCAGAACCGATGTGGTAATATGAGATTTTTTAAAAAAACTGGCCCTATTTATTTAACCATCCCACCTAATAAATAAATTATGAGATCTATGAATTAATATATAAAAAAAATCAAAAGAATCCATTCAACACAAATGAACAAAACAACAAGTGTTAGTATAATTTTAATATCCCATCAATGTGCCATATTATAAATCAAAGTATAAAACAAGACTCGCATTTAAAATAACACAAAGATTTCGGTACATGAGATATGAAGCTGTAACGCTCCGAAACAAAACCAAAAATCACTCAAATAACTTAATACCAAAAATCACTCGAGTCAATCAATGTATTGCAATTTTTATGTTTCAACATTATCACTAATGTCGTGCTCTCTTAAAAGATCAGATGACGGGGGCAACCTATGAATTTTGTAGGCAATAAATTATTTTATTCTACACTGCCAGAAAAATAGCTTCTTTTTTATAAGTATTATTGTTTGCCAATGAGTTCAAGCATAGTCAAAGAAGGGGGAACCTAATATAAAATCATTTAAAGCAGTCGCTAAAAAATGGAGAATACCGATTTCTCTTGCAATGATACCACCATTTGGAAGCTAGATTGATGGGCAAAAAAGGAGTATACAACAGATCATAAAAGCATATTCCAATAACTTCTCCAGAGCAGTTGATAAGTGGTCCACCAACACCGCACTACCAAAAAAAAAAAAAAAAAGGCAGAAGGGCAGAATGAAAT
>BMAC01000425.1:851606-862914 GCA_014905375.1 Phtheirospermum japonicum | reverse complement strand
AAGTAGAAGGCACACTTGATTGAAAAACTGCGGTTGTTCTAGTCTTCTCCAAGACAAGAATATAAACAGCAACAACCTATGACATCAAACAAAGAGTGGATAAAGGAAAAAAAATTATTAATTAAGAACTGAATGATTTGCACATTAATGGAACAAAGCAATAGACTATAGAGAATTGGCATGAATTACCCTGCAACGAAATTACACAAAGAATATGCTGAACCCAGACTGCGTTAATGATGCAAAGAATTGCAATTTCCACGTGAAGCCCCATTTGTTCGGAATAAATAGTCAGCAAAAGGAAACCCAGAAAGGAACAAAATTATTAAATGCCAAAGTAGAAAAGAGATACCCTGGTGATCCTACAACTCGCCATAGAGAGCTCTTTACATTCATTTTCGTAGTGATCTGCCCCGTCCGTCTCCCCCACCAGATAGTTCAACCCCTCCAGGCCCTGCATGAATATTGTATCATTCCTTTTACTATCCGCCCCCTCCATCATCGTCCCGTTGAACGAGTACGCCACCTTGAAACCGGGCCCCGCCCTCCCCAGCTCAACCGCCGTGAACCAATCAGCAAACGACACCTCGTCCCAGTTGAACAGCGTGATCCTTGCCGACCACCCGCCCCTGTAGTCGGTGAACAGGTGCCAGTTTATGCTGACCCCGCAGTTGTCCCCGCACGGCKAGGGGTCTGGGATCGGCAGGTGGTGGAGTAGGGCCCAAGCCTTCGCCAAAGTCGTCCGGTTCTCGAAGGGCACCAATAAGGCCTGCGCGGGCAGGAGCATGGCCTGGGCGGTCGCGCTGCACGTACGGGCAGCTGGGCAGCCGCACGCGCACGTCTCGCACGGGATGATCGGCTCATTGTAGTAGGCCGAGAACGTGATGTTGCAGAAGACCTGCCAGCTGGCGACCGAGGATGTGCTGGAGAGCTGGGCGCTCGGGTCGGGGAAGTGGGACAGGCTGACCCGGATGGGGGGCCCGCACTTGTAGTCTGGGTTCAGATGGCCGGCGATGGCCCAGTTCTGGGGCGGGGTGAGGTACGAGCGGTTTGTGTTCGGAAACATATTGAAGACGTTTATCTGGAAGGATGATTTGGACTTGCTGGGGTCCATGGCCGGGGGCAAAATCATTCCGTTGCGGCAGTAAAAGGGGACCATTCCAAGATTGGTGTTGTTGGTCATGGAGAGGGGAGATCTACGATCGTGGGTCGTCTATCGCAGTTGAGGGCGGTTGAGAAATCGAGTTGCTAGTAATACTGGCCCTGGGGCCCGAAAATGCAGTCCGATGTGTCGACGACGGAGGGATAAGCGCCTCGCATTGCGAAGATGAACTCGTCCTCCATCCAGTCCCAGCTGAGCTGCCAGTTATCGAGGCGGCCGAGGGGGTTGTGGTTCTCGATGGTGACCTGGGCCCAGTAGCTGGATTCGTATGTTCGGGTTACGTCGTACGTTATGGTTAGGTCGCCATCTTGTCGGGGTAGGAATTCTTGGTCGTCGATGGTGGTGTTGGGTTGGAATCTTGGGTCTTTAGTACAACAGACTTCCATTGTTCTATTCCCTGTAAATTAACAAAAATAAATAAAATGCAATCAAATTCAATTTGGAAAGAGAAATGTGTATTGTAAGTTTTAACAACAAAATCAACATAATAAATAATTATTCCTTGTGTTTTGATATAACATCAAGCAAAACCCTCAAAACCTCAAGACTCCAAAATTTATTGATCTCATCCGCAAAATAGACAAATGTCAAAAAAAAAAAAAAAAAAAGAGGGCAAACATAGTTTATAGCTAATCTAGTTGTAAATAAACCAAGAAAAAAAAAATCAAATCGTAAATCATTCTACACTAACCCAATCAACAAATCTCTCCAAATTCAAGAATCTCGTTGAAAAATCAAATTCCAAAAACCAAATCTTAACTAAAGTGACCAAAAGAAATCCAATCAACAAAATTCTCAACTCCAATTCTCCAACTCCAAAAACCCATCGATTTTAAAATTAAAAAATATAAAGAAAAAGAAAGAAAATACACACACTAACCTTGCATAGTGGGTGCAGGGCAAATCCACCCACTTTGAACATGTTTCTAAGGCTGCAATATAGACGGCGGCCAGGACAAAGTTAAAAACTCTATATTGCATTTTATTTGACAGTACTCAACTGTGATTTTTCAAATGCTTGTATTTCTATTTTTTCTTTAACAAGTTATTCTAGGATTTTGCATTTGTTTAAGGGGACAATGTAAGTAAACCAAGTTTTTCTTTGGAACTCCATCAAGTAACATATTACTTTTGCCATATCTGTTGATGTTACTGGGAATAGGTCAAACTAATCACTCCCACATATAAGTAGAGATATTTACTGAATTTTTTGAGAAATTTACTATAACTTTATTAGAAAAATAGGCCTAATATCTCATCCTCCAATCAACAAACCAAATAAAATTAATAGGCATGATCGGTTATATTATTGGATAAGAAACCAATTGGGAATTTCACACAAAACAAAGCATACCTGAGTAAGAAACTAAACTCACGACCGAGGGAGAAGCTCTCAGAGCATAAAAACCATAAAACAMAATTTACTTGCATTAGTACACTTTTAARGATAMATTAGAAATCGGACTTGTCGGATATCAATTCGTATACCTTAGTTTCGAAAAMAATATTGCATTGTAAAACAAATAAAKAAATAAAAATATAGTTTARCASCAAAAAGTTTATAAACACTCAATAATGGATAACAAGAAAAATACCAAATGTTCACTCGAGCATTAAAAATCAAATACCAAAATTTACCTCCGTTTCTCTCGACCCGGCCCGCTTTTGGCCTCGGAGTTATCTTCAAGCCCGACTCAATCACACACACACGCTCACTGTCACCGTACCTCGCGACCCGGTGTAGAGGCTGGTCGGTTGGCTCTTGGTTTAAATCGAGACCCGTCAAGTTCATCTCCATGATAACATCATCATCCACATCCATCGCGTGAAAAGATATACTGAAAAAACAAAAGATCCCCAAATTTGAAGAAAAAAACCCAGAAATTGGGCAAATTGAATTTCCAGAGTTGAGTTCAGGAAGCGAGAACCAAAATTCAACCTTCAATTAACAAAATTAGGGGGTTGAAAAGGCGTAATTTATGTATGCAGACATATGGGGATCTGAGATTCGAAATCATAAGAGAAGATGAACGACAGGTTGTAGGTTGAGGGAGAAGGCAGAGATGGACGGCGGACTGTAGGTTGAGGGCGAAGGCGGAGATGGACGGCGGCTGTAGGCTGAGGGCGAAGGCGGAGATGGACGACGGGCTGATGAAAAATGGAGAGAAAATAGACAAGTCAATTTTGTTCGAGCAAGTCGCGAGGGCCAGTTATATTTATTTTATTTACGGTATTTTAATTTTTTTTTTAATATAACTTTTCACGTCGGTTTTAAAATTAACCGACGTAAAATATTTCAAACCGACGTGGAATGTTACTTATCACGTCGATTTAATTAAAAACCGACGTGAAAAATATTTCACGTCGGTTATTAAAAAATCGACGTGGATGGTCCCACGTGAAATCTCCTTTTTGTAGTAGTGGCATGTTTAGACTAGCATTCGTTGAAATTTTGAATTCTAATATTTAGAATCTTGTGATATTTAAAATTCTGTGAATAGTAAGAATTCTAATTTATTATAGAATTTAGAATTTTTTACTTTTTACCGTAGATATCAAATCATGTCTAAAAAGTGGGTGATAATGTATTATTATATTTTATTTGATATCAAATCACTACTACAGACTGCGCATTTCACGTCGATTTTTTTCCATATAACGTCGGTTTTTGAACCGACGTTAAAAGTCACGGCTTTTGAAAAACCGACGTGAAAAGCGTGACATTCACGTCGGTTATTGTAGAAATCGACGTGGAATGTTTGACTATTCACGTCGCTTTTTCAAGTCACCGACGTGAACTGTCAGAGATTGTCACGTCAGTTTCCTTAGAACCGATGTGGTAATATGAGTTTTTTTTTTAAAACAGGCCCTATTTATTTAACCATCCCACCTAATAAATAAATTATGAGATTTAGGAATTAATATATAAAAAAATTCAAAAGAATCCATGCAACACAATGAACAAAACAAGTGTTAGTATAATTTTAATATCCCATCAATGTGCCTTATTATAAACCAAAGTATAAATCAAGACTCGTATTTAAAATAACACAAAGATTTCAGTACATGAGATATGAAGTTGTAACGCTCCGAAACAAAACCAGAAATCACTCAAATAACTTAATACCAAAAATCACTTGAGTCAATCAATGTATTGCAGTTTTTATGTTTCAATATTATCACTAGTGTCGTCATAATACTAGTGAAAATAAGGCCACAACAGTATACATATTATTACAACACGGAGCACATACAGAATTATCAACAGTAAGCAAATAAAATTTAAAACTAATCGTCGTAAACATATGAACTACCTTAGAACAAGAAAACCTAGACTTATCAAACAAATAACACATGACTCATGGATTTTTCATTCCTAAAATTTCCCAATTCTTTTCTCTCCACACAACAAACCCTAATAATGGTCTTCAGCATAACATAAAAACACTACAAAAACAATCTAATATATTTTTGAATTCTAAAAAAATAACAAGAACGATAGCAACCATAACAACAATGGTGACAAGTATTTCAAACGTAAAGGACATGACATCAATCCCATTTTCTTATATTTTATCGTGAGAGTTTTCAAAAAAATATGAGAAAAATAAAAAATTAAAAAGTTACAGAACCAAGCGAATGTGTGTTTAAAATTCGATCGGTGTTTAAATTGGTACTACTCCAAGGAAGATAATGGTTACAGTTTCAGCCTAAAACACTTTAACTCACCCTCAACTATAGACAAAACAAGAAATAAGACTCATCCCTTAATTGTTAATCCTCCGGTAAATAAAGGGCATAACTTAGAACTTTGGCACTTTATACTAAGTCACCTCTCTTTTGAGGTTATTAAGAAATCTCTCATAAGTATTTTAATTCCTCGCAAAGACGTTGAATAACTTGGATTCAGAGTAGATCACTTATTTTCGTGGCACATTCTGTCGTCACGGCAAAAGAAACGCCATCTTATTGTTTGTTTGTTTTTAATTGTTTCTGGTGTTTCAGACAAAGAACATCTTGAGAATTTATTACAACAACGGTAAATATCATTTTGATCGATATAACTACGTGCATGCTAAGCTGAAATCTGAATTCACTTACCGACCAGGATACTTTAGCGATTGTTATAACCGACCATACATAACACGCATATCTCTTAGTTTCTTTGCTTCAGATGTTATGCTGTCAAAGGTCTTTCATTTGAGAATCCTCCAACTCCAGTTTCCGTACTGCATGCACGTAAAATAAAATCATATTAAGTTTCAATAAGTTTAAATGTAAGAAATGCACATTTCTTTTTGCTGATGGGGTCTCTCAAGTTGCCCCATAAAGTGAGGTAAAATACACACACCATGTTGTTCATTGTAAATGCTCACTAAGAGAAAGCAATTTAATTTTAAGAGAAAAAAACATGACAAAATTCATTTTAGATGCTTCAAGAAACATTACATTTGATCCAAGCTCTCTCTCTCTCTGTCTCTCACACACACACAAAAACACAAGCACATTTTCTCATGAAAATCTTTCATTGAGTGTTCAAATGTGATTAAGCCCCCTGAGAAACAAGAAATAGAGGCAAAAAGTACTAAAAAAAAGTCCATTTCTGCATGACGACACAATAAAGTTTGAATCTTTATTTGAAAAAAAAAAAGAGTGCTGATATTATTCTGAGATCTGTAATTGGCTTTTTTAAAATTCTTGGTGTGGTTAAACCTGTGTATTTAAAAGTATATGTACATGATGGCTCTTTGTGCATTTAGCTTTACTGAAAATTATGTTAGCAATGGCTTATTAGGTTCAGATACTCAAAGGCAAAAAAGTTTATGCTATTAGTCCCCTTTTCGCAAGAATAATCAGGTAATTATATTTGTCTAATTTTTTTTCACATCATGAATATTTCGAGCAACGATATATATATTTGCCTAATTTCATATCTAGGTTTTCTATATGAATTGGGGCTTTTGAAAAACAATAGAATCACTTACACCGTGGGATGCTAAGAACGTTGAGATCGGCTGCGGTGGTGGTGGAGTGCAGTGGAGACGAAGTCGGGCCCTCCGATTTCGCCTAGCTGTTGGTAGTAAACGGCAACCAAAAACTAGGTTTTTTCAGGCACAGTTTTTTGGGTGTTGGATGAAAATCTAGATTGGATAGGATGGGGGCGGAGGTTATGGGAGCGGACGGGATTGACCGGCTGGCGGAGAATGACGGCAACGGCGGAGTGGCGGGATGAGGAGCAGTGGAGAAGAAAAGACGGGGCTGGAATGTTTTCAATGTCGCGGGTGTGTTTGATAAGTTTTCGCAGCTAATATGTTTATTTTATTTACGGTATTTTAATATTTTTTTAATATAAAATTTCACGTCGGTTTTAAAAAGAACCGAGGTAAACTATTTTAAATCACGTCCTTTTTTAAATGAAATGACGTGGACTTTTACATATCACGTCGGTTTATTTAAAAACCGACGTGAAATACCTTTAACGTCCGTTTTAAATAACCGACGTTAATATACCGACGTGATTTCCCTGTTTTATAGTAGTTAATCATGTCTGAAAAGTGGATGATAGTATATTATAATATTGTATTTAATAATATTTAATTATTTAGTTGTAAGATATTGTTGTTTGAATATTTGATTTTGAATTTTAGAACAAACGAGTATTCGATCTTTCGAATCGCGAATCCAAGATTCGGAGTCATAACCCAAACAAGCACTTAGGAAATCTCACCCGCTTTTCACCTTCTATAAGTTCATAACAAATGTCCAAATTTTAACATTGATTTTCAATTAACCCAAACATGAATTTGTTAAAATAAATATATCATATTAATATACTGGAAACGTAATTTTAAGAAGAGATAATTCCATTTAATACACTTATATATATCTCGATAACCATATAAAGATCAATAAAATTATTTCTTCTCATTTACTCCATCAAATCTCTAGGTTAAAATTGCAATTTTAAAATTGTATGCAATACAAAATGAAATAAGCAGTTTTTATTGGGTACTCTGCACGGGGAAAGCAATGATGGTTGTTGCCCTACCCCCATCTTTGGATTTAGACTTCAGAAAAATTGGAAAACTGCATGGGCTTTCAGGCTGTAGAGAATTTGGGGCGGATCTATTGTACAATAGATCCATTCTTACTTACATATCGCTTCTTAAAATTGATTTGGGGCTTCGTATGAATTTAAGATTTAATATGAAACTTAACTAATAAATGTGTAACTTCACGAACAATTAAGAAAATTGATGAAATAGCAAACTATTCTAGTAGAATAAAACTCTATTGCGTACATGTTGATTTTTTCTCTCTCTTGTATGTGTGTTTTGTCATGTCCATCCTATGCATTTATTGTTGAAACTATTACAAATAAATTGAACAAGGCTGTAAATGTAATCACAGAAATACTGGAAAAAGAAAAACAGAAATAAGAAAATTAGAAATCAAAATCAGTCGAGTCGAGAAGAATTCTCTGTCCGCAAAACGAATTTGCCCCGGTAGTGCCCTTCGGTTTCGACAAATCGTTCCCAAAGATAAAACGACTTCGTCCCTGGTTTTACAGCACCGTAAAAACCAGAGCTCCGGCGAACTGGTTGAATATGAACTGAGCTACGAAATAAGGAAAATATGCAGACTATGTATGCAGTATGATTTCAGGTGTTCTTGCGAGTATGGAAAGTAAAAACGAAATGGAGCCGCTCACCCTTTTATAGGGTTGATACCTGGGAGGTTACAGCCTCATAATGACGTTCTTAAAAACGTCATTAAGTCATTCAAACCAGCTGCTCAAGACAGCATGAACCTGAACTGGTTCAACGTGCAAGTACATGCATGTTTGAATTCAAAAGGTTTGAAAACGTTTTGAAACGTCTGACTATTGACCTGATTGGTCAGGAGTAACAAATTTGATTCAGGTGTTAAACCCGCACGTGGCTAAAAAGTTAGCCAGGGTTGAACCAGAACCCGAACCCCACACGTACCATCACAATCGGACCAGCCAATTCGAACAAATTGCCCAAGACCCAAGTCCCAAGTCCCAGGCCCAGAGCCCAGGATCGAGGTCCGGGCTCGGGTTCGGATCCGCTCGGCTCCGCCATCGGCTTCGCCGAAGGCGGACTGGCGAACCCAAGTCGAAGAGCCCGCGTGAGCTTCGTTTACACAAAGTCCACACAACCCACTGGGCCCACTTGATGTTCAATCATTAATAGTTAAACACTTTTAAACTCCCTTCCACATTGGATAACTATCAATGTGGGATAAACGATAAGGCTTAAAAGCACCTATCCAACTTCCAAACACCATTTCTCACTCACCAATAAATGGAATTGAGAAATTCAAAAGGCTATAATTATCTACACGACACGTAGAACAAGCCTATACAATTCGTTAACACGAATTATCGCTGTACCAATTAATTAGAATAAATCTAATTTACAATCTTTAATTAGAATAAATCTAATTATTAACAATCCCCCACATGAGTGAGAAACTCCAAAAACGACATGCATGAATGCAAATACATAGCTCAGTCCTTAAGAGACAATAGAGAATAGGGATAGGTGGCTTGTGGCCTTGAACCCTCCTTAGTTAATACTACCGAGCATACCGGCGGATTAGTGAACATAATTCTTGAACTATTCCCCTTTGTGTATACTAAACAATAGTACCAACCCACTAAGGTCTCAAAATTCTTCCGTTCTCACGTTTGTGTCCGTTTCTGGCCATGGACAACTTCTTTGGATTCATAAGTTTCAGTAGAAGCGGCCCTCACTTCTCGCTTACATAGGTGATTCTTCAAATCAGCATTCTGTCATACTCAAGTCAAAGACCTGCACAAGAATCATTAAAAATCAGAGATTTAACCTCACCACGTGACAGATTATAAACTCTACTTTTGCTGTTAAGGAATAGGATCGTAGAGTTTAACTTACCCAAACTTTTGTAGTTTAGTTTTCCCATTGAACCAAGTTTGTGGGATCTCCACTCATCATGGTTGGGTTTCCACTACAATCATCCTTAAGATGTGGATTTCACTCCCATTCCTTCTAGCAACTTGTACATCTGATCTCGAGCTATGTTCTTAGTGAATGGATCCGCTAGATTATCTATCGACCTTACGTAGTCAACAGAGATAATCCCACTCGATAACAGATGTCTCACGGTGTTATGTCTCCGACGGATATGTCGAGACTTGCCGTTATACAAACCACTTCTTGCCCTTCCAATAGCAGCTTGACTGTCGCAGTGAAGCATAACCGGTGGCACGGGTTTCTCCCAACATGGAATGTCTTCTAAAAAGTTACGAAGCCATTCTGGCTTCTTCACCCGCTTTGTCCAACGCGATGAACTCAGATTCCATGGTGGATCGGGCTATACATGTCTGTTTAGTGGATCTCCAAGAAACAGCTCCTCCCCCTATTACAAACACATATCCACTTGTAGACAAAGAGTCCTTTGTGTCGGATATCCAGTTTGCATCACAGCAACCTTCAAGTACCCTGGGGTGTCTTCCAAAATGTAGCCCAAAGTTGAGAGTATACTTTAAGTATCTCAAAACTCTCACAAGCGCTTTCCAGTGTTCTCCACTTGGGTTGCTTGTATATCGACTCAGTTTGTTTACCGAGTAAGCTAGATCAGGTGTCTTTGCTGGAAGACTATCGTGTGCATTGAATTTCTTGATCACTTTCTCAATGTAATGAGATTGTGATAAGATAATTCCATCAGGAGTTCTTATGATTCTTATGCCAAGAATAGTGTCCGCAACTCCTAGATCCTTCATGTCAAAATTTCTTTTTAGCATGAGTTTCGTCTCATTAATCACTTGTAGGTTGCTGCCCATGATTAACATATCATCTACATAAAGACATACTATAAAAAATTTGTCATTATTACTCTTAATATAGACACACTTGTCGCACTCGTTTATCTTGAAACCGTTTGACATCATCACTTCATCAAATCTCAAGTGCCATTGTAAAGGTGCTTGTTTCAAGCCATATAATGACTTAACCAGTTTGCACACCTTTCTTTCTCGTCCAGGTTCATCAAAACCTTCGGGTTGTTCCATGTAGATTTCCTCTTCTAACTCGCCATTTAGAAAAACTGTTTTTACATCCATTTGGTGAATCTCTAGATTGTGCAAAGCAGCAATCGCTAGAAGCACCCGAATAGAGGTAATTCTCGTCACAGGAGAGTATGTATCAAATAAATCATAACCCTCCTTTTGGAGAAATCCTTTCACGACCAAACGAGCTTTGTACTTATCGATTGATCCATCGGCTCTGAACTTTCGTTTCACAATCCATTTACTTCCTAAAGGTTTACAACCTTCAGGTAAGTCAGTCAGAATCCAAGTATGGTTCTGCATGATCGAATRGATCTCGCTCTGTARAGCTTCCTTCCAAAATGAACTGTCAGTTSGTGAGAAAGCTTCTTTCAAGGAATTTGGTTCTTCATCCAACATGAAAACCACATAATCGGGACCAAAATCCTTTGCAACTTTAGCTCGAGTACTCCTCATAGGAGTTTGAGCTTCAAGTTCTGAARCAGGTCGCTTACGAGACTTAGGTTCAACCCCCAKAAGTTCTTGACTTGTAGTWCCTTCKYCATTACCAGTGTTTGAACTGGAAGCAGDTTTATCCTTACAAGGATAGATATCTTCAAAGAATATCGCATTCCTTGACTCAATGGTAGTTCCGACATTCATGTCCGGAACATCCGACCTATGGATTACAAATCGATAGGCGCTGCTATTCAGTGCACAACCAATAAAGATACAATCAACCGTTTTGGGTCCGATTGTCACTTGTTTTTTTTGGTAGAGGCACTTCTACCTTCGCTAAACACCCCCACACTTTGAGGTATTTGTAAGAAGGTTTCCTTCCTTTCCACAACTCATAGGGAGTTTCGTCCCTTCCTTTAAGTGGAATCTTATTGAGGATATAGTTAGCTGTTAAAACAGCTTCCCCCCACATGTTCTGAGGTAACCCAGAACTAATCAACAACGCATTCATCATTTCTTTCAAAGTACGATTCTTGCGTTCTGCAACTCCGTTTGATTGAGGTGAGTACGGAGCTGTAGTTTGATGAATTATGCCACTTTCGTTGCACAACTCCTCAAACGGAGCTACGTATTCC
>BMAC01000425.1:817793-849412 GCA_014905375.1 Phtheirospermum japonicum | reverse complement strand
ACAACTCCTCAAAACGGAGCTACGTATTCCCCTCCTCTATCACTCCGGATAGATTTGATTTTGCAGTTAAGTTGATTTTCGGCTTCATTTTTGAAGTTCTTGAAAGCTTCAATAGCCTCATCTTTACCTCTCAAAAGATAGAGGTAACAGTATCTTGTGCAATCGTCAATAAAAGTAATGAAGTACTTTTTACCACCTCTAGTTTGCACAAACTTTTAAATCACATACATCCTGTGTGAATTAATTCTAAAGGTGTCGTGCTCCTTTCTACCGATTTGAACGGCAACTTAGTCATTTTTGCTTCTACACAAATTTCGCACTTACTTTTATTAACAAATTCATTTACCTTAAGTAAATTGAGATTTGATAAACGTTTTATTGCATTTAGATTAACGTGGCCTAATCTACAATGCCATAAACTAGAGCACTCAGTCAAGTAAGAGGAATCAGAAGCAATTTTATTAATAACTGGTTTTGGCGTATCGCCATTACACTCAGTTTGAACAAACCATCCGTAAGGTAACCCTTACCCAGTGGTGTTCCAAACTTAGACAGTACAAACTTATTAGCCTCAAATACAAGTCTAAAGCCACGACTAACTAGTATTGAACCAGAGACTAAGTTCTTCCGGATGTCCGGAACGTGCAGCACCTCATTCAGAGTGATCTCCTTGCCAGAGGTCATTTTCAGCACAACCGTACCAGTACCAGCAACTTCGAAGAAGCTTGATTTCCCATGTTCAACTTCCTTCCCTCACAAGGAAGGTATTTGGAGAACAAGCTCCGATCAGCACACACATGGGCGGTTGCAGCAGTGTCGATAAACCATTGGCCACGGCACGTTTTCTCGATCATGTTAGCTTCTTCAGTGATAACCGCAACGAGGTCATCATTAGTCAGCTCTCTCTCGGCAATGTGTGCACTTGCCTAGCCTTCTTTTGCTTTGGCTTGCGGCAATCCTTAGACATGTGTCCAGGATAATTGCAATTGTAGCATTTGCCTTCGAACTTCTTAGAAGAAGGAGCTTTAGGCTTCGAGTTGCCGGGACGCGGCCTTTTCTTCGAGTTCTCACCTCGTTCAAGCAAATTCACCCGAGGTTCATCCGAACTTTTCGGATTCTTGTATTGAACACGAACTTCGGATTCAATTCGTACTTTCCGGATAACGTCTTCAAGAGACATCGCCTTTCGTTTGTGTTTGAGGTACGTCTTGAAATCTTTCCAACTTGGTGGAAGCTTGTCAATCATGGCAGCGGCCGTYAAAGCATCCGGGAGAATCATCCCCTCGGCGTGGACTTCATTCACCAGCATTTGGAACTTTTGAACTTGTTCCATAACTGGGCGAGAGTCCACCATCTTGTAGTCCATGAAGTTCGTGACTACAAATTTCCTAGTTCCACCCTCGTCGGAACTATATTTTTTCTCAAGTCTCCCAAATTTTCTTAGAGGTCTTTATATCCGAGTGCACATTACCCAGACTATCTTCTAGGCTACTTAAAGAAAACCTTTACATAGATAGTCCCCATTGTGCCAATTATCATAGGCAGCGTGGACATGGAAATTGGTCTCGTCCTTGTCCGGAGCAGGTGGTTCATCTTCCTTCACGAAGTTGGCGAAACCAAGCATCGTGAGGTAGAACAGCATCTTTTGTTGCCACCTCTTGAAACCTTCCCCATTAAATTTTGGAGGCTTCTCCGCCGCGGGCATGATCCGAGAGGAGTGCACCGGCGCGTTCATKGTTGGTACAAAAGTCCCCACCGAACCCGTTGAATGGGTATTCAAAACAGTTGAATCTGTTTGGGGAGCAGTTGCAAACAAACTCGGAACCGAAGTTCCCGTCATCCCAATGGGATGGGTCATAGCCGGAGCTGGCATCATTTTGACCGAAGTCCCTATCTCAATAGGGATCGTTCCAACAGCCGAAACTGTGGATGAGTTCGACTGCGCCATGCGCTTCGTCAGTGTCTCGAGTAAGAAATCGAGAGTTCCTGGGTTGAGAATGATCTCATTCTGAGTGGTGTTCAAGATTGGCGTAGACATGCCAATTGTCGAGGTGTTCGTGACTGCTGGGGCAGTGGTCGTCGCCGAAATAGTGGAGGTAATAGCCGGAATAGCGTCGCTCGTCGGAGTGCTTGAGGTTGACATTCTTTTCCAGTTAGGGATTACAGAAAAATAAAATTACAGAATAAGAAATTCGTTTTGCGATTGTTGGAACTATTACAAATAAATCGAACAGGGATGTAAATGTAATCACAGAAATACTGGAGAAAGAAAAACAGAAATAAGAAAATTAGAAATCAAAATCAGTCGAGTCGAGAAGAATTCTCTGTCCGCAAAACGAATTTGCCCCGGTAGTGCCCTTCGGTTTCGACAAATCGTTCCCAAAAACGACTTCGTCCATGGTTTTACAGCACCGTAAAAACCAGAGCTCCGGCGAACTGGTTGAATATGAACTGAGCTACGAAATAAGGAAAATATGCAGACTATGTATGCAGAATGATTTCAGGTGTTCTTGCGAGTATGGAAAGTAAAAACGAACTGGAGCCACTCACCCTTTTATAGGGTTGCTACCTGGGAGGTTACAGCCTCATAATGATGTTCTTAAAAACGTCATTAAGTCATTCAAACCAGCTGCTAAAGACAGCATGAACCTGGACTGGTTCAACGTGCAAGTACATGCACGTTTGAATTCAAAAGGTTTGAAAACGTTTTGAAACGTCTGACTATTGACCTGATTGGTCAGGAGTTACAAATTTGATTCAGGTGTTAAACCCGCACGTGGCTAAAAAAGTTAGCCAGGGTTGAACCAGAACCCGAACCCCACACGGACCATCACAATCGGACCAATTGCCCAAGACCCAAGTCCCAAGTCCCAGGCCCAGAGCCCAGGACCGAGGTCCGGGCTCGGGCTCGGATCCGCTCGGCTCCGCCATCGGCTTCGCCGAAGGCGCACTGGCGAACCCAAGTCAAAGAGCCCGCGTGAGCTTCGTTTACACAAAGTCCACACAACCCATTGGGCCCACTTGATGTCCAATCATTAATAGTTAAACACTTTTAAACTCCCTTCCACATTGGATAACTATCAATGTGGGATAAACAATAAGGCTTAAAAGCACCTATCCAACTTCCAAACACCATTTCTCACTCACCAATAAATGGAATTGAGAAATTCAAAAGGCTATAATTATCTACACGACATGTAGAACAAGCCTATACAATTCGTTAACACGAATTATCGCTGTACCAATTAATTAAAATAAATCTAATTTACAATCTTTAATTAGAATAAATCTAATTATTAACATTTATGGCATTTTTCTCTCGAGAAACTCAGTTTTGTGTTGAAATAATTTTTTGATAATAAAGTATTTTTAAAAAATTTATTAACATACAATGTTTTTTTACTAATTTTTTATACTAAAATTTTTAATTTATATTATTTGATATACATGCTGATCAATTTAATTACATGGTCGTAGATATTCTTACAAAACTTTAAAATTTATTATTTTATTTATTGTTTTCTATTGTATTTTATGAATTGTAATTTTTTGTTTTGATATTGTTGAACCTTATACTTTGTTTATTGAGATTATATATTATGCAATATTTTTAGAAAAAAATAATTATATTTATATTAAAAATAACTCACAAAAAATATGTAATTATTTTAAGGGATAATTTTTTCCCCCAATGTATGTAATTTTTTTCACTTGGCCCCCTGATATACAATAATTTTCGAAATTGCCCCCAAACTTCATTTCTCGTGGAATATTCCTTCTAAATTCCATCGACAGGCAACTGGGGGCAAAGTGAAGAATTTAACAGTTTGGGGAGTAAAATACATGAAAATTTTAAAACAAAAATTTAATATTTATATTATTTTAATTTGCCCCCCAAACTATAAGATATTTTTCACTTTACCCCCCAAACTATAAAATTCTTTCACTTTGCCCCTCAGATGCCCGTCGATGGAATTTAGAAGGAATATTCTGCCAGAAATAAAGTTTTAGGGGCAACGTCGAGAATTGTACATCAGGGTACAAAGTGGAACAAAAAATAATTCGGGGGGCAAAGTGAAAAAAATTGCATACATTAGGGGGCAAAAAAAAATTAACCTTTATTTTAAATATTAAAATAACGTGTTCAAATTGCTCAAGTAATATACAATGCTATTTACGCTACACGATGTTGAGATCAAAACGCAACGCATTGCTCGATACATATTTTAAAACACTTGTTTTTACCCATAAATCTCTTTCTTTTTGTTTTATACCATTATCCTTCTTAACATCTTTCCAAAAATACTTTTAGTTTATCCTTATCATTCTTCTCTTCCAAAATACTTTTAGTTTATCCTTATCATTCTTCTCTCCATTCTTAATGTCCCCAAGAAATGAATCGACATATGAACGTTAGTTTTTATTCCTGATTATAATCTTTGATCCATGATCGTTTTATGTGTATGGTTAAATTGAGATGTCAAGTATAGTTTTATAAGCTACCGAAAATGAGTTGTGGTAATTGATGAACCTTTCAAAGGGACAAATGTTACTCTTCCTCGGTATGTGTATTTTATTTTTTATTTCATGAATTATATATGAAATAAACTTCCAGTTTTTTTTGTTGATTTTTCTCAGTCATCATCTGTGCATGTGTTTTTTTTTTTACAAGAGTTTCTAAATTCTTGAAAATGCACGATTGTATTGTGTAATTTAGGGTTTATTTCATAAATATCAAATAATTATTCATATGAAATTGACCTTTATTTTTAGAATTCATAATGATCTGTAAATCAATTTTTAAAATTTTTCATTTTGCATTTGTTCCCGTTATATTCCCACCAGATTATAGTGCTTATTTAATTCTTATCACATACTGATTTCTGGTTTCACAGGTTAGCTACCTAGTTTGAAGATGGAGCATATATTTATATGATTTGTTGATATTATTTACAAGATGAAAATGCATGATACATTTGAGAATTTTGGGATTATTTAAATGGGTCTCAAATTATATGATAATATGATATTACACATTTGGAAATATTCTATATTTTCAATTTTGTTCTTTTTCAACTTATTTGAAATATGTGGAATTTTCTTTATTATTTGCAAAAAAATAATTTTATTTTGAATAAAATTTGTTATATATTTTTATCAAATCTAACATATCCTTATCTTTATATTTTTAAAAGTCTTTCAAATAATATAGTTTTAGAAAAAAGTCTATATTCTTCTCTATTTGTTTTTCTTTTTCACAATAAGACATTTATCTTTTTGCAATATTTTTTGATATAGTATTCAAAAGATATTTTATTATACAACAGATAAATACTTCATTCCATCTGTATCATCAATTTTTAGTAATTGTCAGTTTTATATTGCAATGTCAATAGTAAAAGTAGAAAATAATTAAAAAAACTCTATTATGACAGGCGATAGATATTTAAATATAGTGAATAATGTAATCTATAAAGAAATCTTACGTTGTGTAAATTAAATAATATATTTTTAATTATTATTTATTTTTGTTAAAACTTATGTATTCTTAATACACTTAATATTGTAATGTGTATGTGTATACATATCCACCTATTTGTTAATACTGCTAACGCCATAAACTATGTGTCGCTCAGCCGTAGGTCCGGATGACATGTGTCATCTTACAATAGGTACGGTTTATTAGTTGGCAGGTTCTTATGATTTGTATTATGTTGTTACCAAAGTGGAATTTTTTAGCTGGGTATAAATAAGGACTTTTTTTCATTATTGTTTACTCACACTTTTTCTTTCTAATGTTTATGTTTATTCTTTCTATTTTACATTTTGTTCTCTATTCATATCGTCCTTTATTTTATTTTTTTCCCAAAACTGAGTTCTTTAGATAAGAAACAAAAAATGTTGATTTCCAAGTTTTCATTGAAAGTTCCATGACCCCATTCAAATTTTTCGGATACTTCAGTTCTAGATTTTATGTCTTTCAATTAAATCAATATTATAATTGTCAAATCTAATTTTTCATTTTTTCCACATCATATATTCGAAGAGCTTAATATGTGGATCGGTTGTTTCATTGGCATTGAAAACATTCGGAGAATGTGGTATCAACCAACAGGGAGAGATCCAATTTGGTGTTTAAATGTTTCTTTTTTGTTCATATCTAATTTCGGTGTTTCTTCATTGACGTTGGATTCAGATCAAAGTGAAGCAAATAATACGGTATGTAAATTATTCTATTTGTTCAGATCTGGATTCAAATATTACAAATTTATTAACGGTGTATTGATTCTGTTCTGTTTCATTTCCAACCAGAAAGCCTTCGGATTATTTGTTGTTATTTAATAAAAAAAGATTTACTTCGATTTATGAAATAGAAACTGAATAATTATTTGTTGTTACTCCATTTTTTTTGCAGATCTTCTTTTAAGTTTGTTTTAATTTTGCAATTATTCCAACGGTTTTTTTTTAGTTGCCAGATCTGATATTTTTTTAGTTGCATTTTGGAATGGAGATTTGTGATAAATCTGTGCTTATGGTATATTTTCTTTTTCTTCCAAAAATCACGACTAAAAAAAACTGTTGGAATGATTTTTTATTTTTTTTTGCAGATCTGGAACCAAATGTTCCAAGAATTATTCGGTTCTTCGGTGAATCTTCAGCAATAATTTATTGTTTATAATTTGTTAACAACCTGCAGTAGATATATATTATTTATACAGTAATATTTTTTAGGATATATTCTTTTGTTGAGAATCTGTAATGATTTTTTTATTATTATTTTGTGTACTGATTGTTCCAAATAAGGTATTGTTCTTTTTCTGATCGTGTAAGGAACTGGTTTTGTTTTTTCATATTCGGTATAAGGTATTTTTATTTTAACGCGATCTGTACTTTTTTTTCATGAGAAAAAAAAAAGAATCTTAATAAGGAAAAGATTTTGACTTTATTTTAACTTAACACACAAATATTTAGCGATATGCATTTCAAATAAGGTATTATTCTTTTTATGTAAGTTTAGCAGCAATCGTGTTCCATGAATAATGGACTGATTTTGTTGGCAATATTAAGTTTAAGGAATTTTTAATATTTAGCGAGCTGTACTTTTTTTTTATGAGGAAATAAAAAACGAATCTTAATAAGAAAAAGATTTTAAAAGTAATAATGAATTAACAAGAATTTTGGAACTTTATTACGATTAATCTTAAATATATGAAAATATATTAAAAATTGTAAAATGGGGAAATACGGATTCTTAGTTGAGATAATTTATGGTACATATCCTTAGATAATTGAATAAATAAATTATATCCTTAATTCGTAATATATCCCATAATTGATATTTTAATATCAATTAAAATTGGCGAAAAACTAAGACTACGGACATCATCTTTTACATATTATAGATATCAATCAAGATATTGAAAAAATCAAACTTAATATATCAATTACGTATTTATATTAAAATACTAAGAATACGGACAGTCAACTAAAACAGATTACCATTCTTTTTTCCTTAAATATAGTTTATATATTAACTATATAAACCATGTCTAAATGTCAAAGAAATTATATTTATAAGAGATTAACTTAAGTCATTTGTCCAGCATTTTCAATTTATAGGAATTCATATATATGAATCAAGATATCTTGGTAAACTTTTCATAATCTATGTCAAAGATAAGAATAGTCAATTAAAATCAATGCTTCTGTATTTCCCTTACTTGGTTAACTCCGAAAATCCGCCATTAACATATCGGGAGTAAAAAATCCTGAAGATAACTATAGATATGATTTATATAGTTAATCTATAGATAACTATAGATATAATTTATATAGAAAATCCTAAAGTAAAAAAACCAATTATACAGAAATATACCTATCAAAAAATCTCTTTGCCACTAATTAATTGATACGCATCAATTAAGGAAAAGAAAAACATTAAAATATCTTGGATTGGTCATATTATGCACTATTAAAATTAGAATAGATTATAATAGTTAAAATATATAACTATAGATATAGATAACTATTAAATTTTCAGCTTGCCAATAAAAATATCTAATGTGAAATAACTACGCTGACAACTATATCAATTCTAAATTCTAGGGTAAACTTTTCAGAATCTATGCCAAAGATAAGAATTGTCAATTAAAATTAATTATTTTGTATTTTCCTTACTTTGATAACTACGAAAATCCGCAACTATATCAATTCTAAATTATACGGTTCTTCTATAGAACCAGATAGGGCTCCATGGAGCCCTATAAATGACATGGCATTCATCTGAGCCCTTAATTATTTTTTTCTTTTTATTTTTTCTTTCTTTTTTTATAAATGCACGGTGGGGTGGATGTCATGTGTTATATAGGGCTCCGTAATGGAGCCCTATCTGATTCTATAGAAAAATTCCTAAATTATATGCCAAAGATACGAATTGTCAATTAAAATTAATTATTTTGTATTTCCCCTGCTTGGTTAACTCCGAAAATCTGCAACTATATCAATTCTAAATTCTATGGTAAACTTTTTAGAATCTATGCCAAAGATAAGAATTATCAATTAAAATTAATTAATTTGTATTTTTCCTTGCTTGGTTGACTCCGAAAATCCGCAATTAACATAACGTGAATAAAAAATCCAGAAGATAGCTATAAATATGATTTATATAATTAATCTATAGATAACTATGGATATAATTTATATAGAAAATTCGGAAGTAAAAAACAATTGTACACGAATTTACTTACCAAAAAACCTCTTCCCACTAATTAATTGATACGCATCAATTAAGGAAGAGAAAAATCTTAAAATATGTTGGGTTTTATGAATTATCACAATTAATTTGGAATTGTAATTGTGATAATTATGGAACATGGCCGAACATATAATTCATTAAAATTTTGATAATCGATGTTCATATCATTTTCCCAAAGTCAACCATAACAGACTTTTTCGAAAATTTCTATATTTATAAAAGGCCAAAAAAATAGATCATATGAATTATCACAATTATATGTAATTATACCAGCTGATTATGGAAATAATTAATTACATTTAATTATGACAGTATATGATTTTAACCATTATTACTAATAAGTTTCCCATACTTGAACTCTTTCCAAAAGTGCCACATATTGATCTGTTTATTTGTTGTATATTATTATATATAATCCGGATATAATGTAGATAAAGATTTTATTAAGTTGGTAGCATTTTTATTATAAATCGAACATAGCAACACTTATATTCTGATATCCTTGAAAAAGATTTTTATGTTTATTACAGTACAAATTTATAAGTGTTACGCAAATACAAAACTGTAAATATCCCTTAATAACATAATTTAATTGTGGAAATTATTTGTATTTATAAATTACCGAAAATAATGCATCTTATTAAATATTACAATTATATGGAATTATACCACGTACTTATGGAAATAATTAGTATAAATGGCCGAAAAAATGAAATTTAGTGCACGGAATATTATTTTGTTCATATTATTTTTCTTAAAGTAAACCATAACAGATTTTGTGGAATATTCCTATATTTATAAATGGCCGAAAAAAGTTGGATTTTATGAATTATCACAATTAATTTGGAATTGTAATTTTGATAATTATAGAACATGGCCGCACATATAATTCATTAAAATTCTGATAAAATCGTTGTTCATATTATTTTCCCAAAGTCAACCATAAAATATTTTTTCGAGAATTTCTTTATTTATAAAAGGCCGAAATATAGATCTCATGAAATATCGCAATTATATGTAATTATACCAGCTAATTATGGAAATAATTAATTACATTTAATTATGACAATATTTGATTTTATGAATCATCACTAATAATTTTTCCGTTGAAATCTTTCCAAAAGTGTTACATATTAATCTGTTTATTTATTGTATATTATTATATATAATCCAGAATCCCAAGATATAAAATCAAATACGGACATTAAATCCGAAAGTAAAAAATCAAGATCTTTTTAATAAACGCCATTGAATCTGGAACGAAAAAAATCAATTACGAACATTAATGCATATCTTATGAAAGTGCACAATTTAAGGTTACTAAAAAATATATTAAATCCAATCATGTAAAAAATAATATATGGTAACCAATCATTCAATTATTTAATGCAGATTCTTATGATTTAATATTTAAATATTTACGTATCCGTATAAATATTATATTTGGTAAACTTACGTTTCAAAATATAAGGAATTTTGTATGTAAAGATTTTATTATATTGCTTAAACAATTAAATATTATAATAAGTGAATCAAATATAATAACACTTATATTTTGTATGTAAATATTTTATTATATTGTTCATAATCTTTTTCAAAAGAATAACATATCAAATTTTGTGAAAATTTTCCTTATCTATAATAAATACTTAAAAACTTAACCGCTAATTCAATTTAAAAGTAACAATTTAACCAACTATATAGCAAATAAGTAGACGTGGTTCTGTGATTCTAAATAACAATTTAGAAGTACAGCTTTTTTTAGTCAAATACAATATGGCGGATCATAATTCAAAAAACAATCGTGCACTACGGAAAAATCACTTGCAAAAAAAAAGGGCAGAAAGGTAGAAAAATTAAATTTCTTTTATGTTTATGCTTATAAAATTATAAACATTATGTTTATAATAATATGAATTGTGTATAACACACTTATTTTTTGATGATTGATTTTTATTAAATGTAAATCACATTTCAAGTCAATCCGGTGTTTTCATTGACGAACCTATGTCGAATGGTAATATTTTACAAATTAAAGAAAGAAAATGCTTCATGCTTATATATATCATACTGCAACAGTGTGAAACTATAATATAAAAATTATTTTTTTGTTCATAAATGTTAATTGTTTTGTTTTCATTAATTTAATATAACATTAAAATTTTACTTTGTGTAATTTTTTCAATTGCAATTAGCTTATGTATCAATTAGCCATGACTCTGCAAACAACTCCAGTTCAACCGGAAAGATCCAAAGGACAATTTCGGATGACAAACACAGGCAACAACCAATAGGTATATATATATAAATATATACTTATATAATCAACCAATGAAATTCACTCTAATTACTATTGGTAAGGAAAATATTAATTTGAATCATCGTGTTATTTCTCCATCGTCTTTATCATTGATTGGAGCCGACTCTTCAAGAGGTAATTCAAATTTACTTTTTTGAAATTCTTTGACAATATTAAGATCAATGTTTCAAATCAAATTACATGTGATGCTCAAAACTATAACTTTCTATTCGTGAAGTAATGTAAAATTATTATTGGATAAAATTATTTGTAAGTCTATAAACAGAAGATTATTTGTTTATCTTCTGTACAATATTTTATATATAAATATATGACATAATTTCATATTTCTTAATGATGTATATTTTAATATGATGTTTTCCAAATTTTACCATGATTAGAGTAATACATTAATATAAGTTGCTTTAATTTTGTAAGTTTAATGGTTTGTATACTCTCCTTCCATCAGTTAATGTAATAATAATATTTTCGTTATTTATATCTACAAACATAAATTTTAAAACATTAAAATAAATTTACAAAAGATTATTAATATATATATATATATATATGTACACACACACATATGAAGCTTCGATATGTGAATTTATTTGAGAGTTTAATTTAAAACAGGTTTTACTATTGACAAGGAGAATTCGCATTTGCCATCTCTCGGGTGAAAAGTCGTAAAGGATTAAAAATCTTATGCTGCGACGACGATGGTAACATTGTTAGTTAAACATCAAATGTTATGTACAAAGAAGTTTTTCAGAACCTCAAGTAAACATTTTCTTTATTGCAAGAACAATTCAATATCTAGTATAACATATATTTTTTTTAATTTTATTTTATTATGTATTTATTTCGTTTTGCCCGCGTTATACGCGTGTGTTCACACAGGTATTACGCTAATATATTAAATTCAAGGAACAAGTAAACAAATTCACGAATTAGTATGAGATTTGAGTTTCATGATACAGTATGAAAGTCTATAATGTAGTATGAAATTTGCTAAGCAACCCCATTCGCTTTCGCGTTCGACGATGATGGGTAGTAACATCGATTGTTAGTATAAATTTTTATGATATAGTTTGAAATTAATATAAATAGTATAAAATTAACATAAATTATTATGAATTGAGTTTAAATTAAGGGTAAATTAGTTATTAAGGGTAAATTATACTCTTATTATATTAGTTTAAATTAAATTGGAGAATAATTTTTCAATAGGATAATATATTTCTCTATTGAGGTAAACGGGTATTAACAGCACAATGAAATGTTTGGCCAAAGTTATCATATTTAACTTTCTCAACTTCATTTTCTACAAGTATTACCCATAAAATTATTTTTATTCGGCCATTATTTATCTTACGGTCCACAGTTTAGATTATATCTCAATTAATGCCATGCCATTTCACCCTCAAGCTGGAGAAATCATCGAGTCATCTTAATTAAAACAGTGCTAATTCAAATGTATCATCACATACATTGCCTGTCGGGTTCTAAAAAAAAAAAATATATAGGATCCATAACACATATTGCATTTTAACCTTCAATTATGTAGCAACTTAAGATAGATCCATAACCATTCTTCTCCATTAAAGAAAATAATTTCTATTTGCTATTTTCCCATATTTCAAATTAAACATACAGATCCTTATATTTTTTTCTTGACAATCACAGTAATTGTAAGAGTCCATTAATAAAACGTACTTAAAACCTTACAACAAAGTCCATAGAAAATGACATTTAATGACTCCCATCCAAAAATGTAAAAAATCGATTCATTTCATTATATAAATCAACCTCAACCTTATTCCAATCATACACAATAATCTCTTGGGTGAAAATAAAAAAAAAAACATGCTTGGTTCAAAGAAATCGATGAATACCAACATTTCGACCAGAGTCATGGTTTTTCTATTGTTGAGTGCATCACTGCATGCCCGCGGAGTTTCTGACGAAACTCCGACAAACAATACGAGTGGACGAAAGTTCAGCCTTTGGCCCAAAACCATCGTTCGCGTTTACAACAACCTAGGCAACGACATCAACCTCACGCTTCACTGTAAATCCAGAGACAATGATCTTGGCATTCAACTGCTAGCCAATGGAGACTCGTTTCAATGGAAATTCCACCCAAATATTTTCGGAACCACAACTTTCTATTGTAGTATGGAATGGAATGATAAAAGCGGGTCATTTGATCTCTATGTGGATCAAAGGGACTCAGAAAGATGCATAGTGTGTGTTTGGAAGGTGACACAAAATGGAGTTAGAGGCTATAGCAAAGAAGATGGAGTTGAACAGATCTGGTTCAGGTGGGCTCCCAAGCCTCCGAGTTTCGATTCATACTACATTACTCCTTAGATTATTTAGGGGTGTCTTGATTATTTTATCTTTGAAACAACGTGTTTTTACATATCGTCTATATAATTCTTATATTTATTTTTATGATCCTCATATAATTTATTTAGTTACCTATCACCGTTCTTGTCACTATTTTTAGTTGTTGATGATTAAGTGTGCACAGATTCAAGTACATGTAAACCTATGTGCACAGATTTATTGGATGTCTAATCGCCAGTGTTTCATTTCATCTAAAGGATCAGGTTGTATTTTTTGTTTTGTTATTTTTAGGTATATATGAAAGCCATCAAACATATTAGATCTAAAAAAATAGCAAATGAGACAGAAAAAACACTTATTAAAAGGACAAAACTCAACTTGTTGAGGGAACACGAGAGAGAGATGCATGTATCACCATTTGATTACCGCGAGCGCACATACAAATTTCATTTTCACTCGTACTCTTTTAATGTTCCAATTGAATTCCAATCTTTTTTTTTTAGAAATTCTCAAATTCAAATCATTTCATCCAAACGCAACCTTCATCTTTTGGACCAATTATCTTTGAGTTTACAAGAACAAAGACAAGCAGACACACCAACAGAACTTGAAAGCATTGCAATTGCACAGATTCAAGTATTTACAGACAATGAAAATGAAAGTTGTACACAAAAACTTACAATGAAAAGCAGCTCTCGTATTTTTCATGATTCGACCCTGTTGCCATCCAGGATACAGCGGTCCCACGTAGCCGTAGTTCAAAGACCTGCCACAAACAATGAGAGTAGATAGTCAAAAGTTTGTACGGTTTGCAAAATAAAAGTTGCAAAAATACAATAGGGAGTGTTTGGTGGGAAGTTTAAAAGTGTTTTTGTTATGTGTAAAGTCAAACCATAATCAGAATGAGAAATCTAAAGCATCTCTTCCCATGCCTTTTCCAATTCTGATGAAATAAGTCAGAAGCAGAAACTGCCACTTACAAACACTATAATGTTTGTAAATCTAAAATCAGATTTCTTTTTTCCAACAAAAATCTAAGAATCTTTTTTGTTTTAATTAATGTGATCGCAAACACTCCCCAACTCTTGATCAACTTGTCTACTCAACACCGTATATAAATCTAGTCTCGCAAGTGCTAAAAGAACTTTGATAAACATTCCGTAAGTAAGTTTAACTTAAACGCAACAAATTACTTGGTCCGGTTTTTCTCACAACACAAGTTCAAATCAGAATAAGCTTCATGATCACAAACCAATAATCATATTCGAGGAAGTTAAAACAATGAAACCTTCTGAATTGTTATAATGTTGAGATGAAAACCGCACCTTCTTCATTACTGAGGTGATAACAAACACAAGATTGTCCGGGTGACGAGCAGAAAAGCTTTGGTGACAACAATTTGAACATCCAAAGATGGGCAAATGTCTAAGAATAGAATATTATATAAGAAACTCAACTACTAATACTGTCAAACAACTTTTCTAAATTACACGAAAAAAATACAGTACTTAACCCTTAATTGTTAGTTTAAATGGCCAGTTAAACCTGCATTGAATCCTCTGTTTCAGTCATCCTATATTTCATTTCACGGAAACACATCTAGTTCACAACATGCAAAAAATAAATAAATAAAAACAGGAACCCAATTACTAAACATGAAAACGATAACATAATGCATGTAATTTATATGCAAAGGATATTCTAGTTTAAAGGTAGACCGATGAGCTTGCGAGAGAGAGAGAGAGGGATTACCTTTGAGGCGTAGCAAACGGCTCTCTGCTCCGTAACGTTGAACCTGCACCTAAGTTCTATCGACGCTTATATGATCCAACTTTCAATTGTATGGCACTTTAGTTTGCTTCGAGTTTCTTAAAATAAGTACTTTATTAATTTTGCATGGCACTTTGGACTGAATACTCGTCAGCAAGAGCATTCTTGCTGACATTTTTACTGCAAAAGGCTGATAGTACAAAAATATAGACATTAATTTGTTTTAGAAAGATTTCATCTCTGTCAGTAGCTAGTTTGAAAAGTTGCATCCCACACTAAGACTCATCGATCTAATTTTGAATCAACATTTTTTGCCATATGATAATATATTATAAACCTTCAGTTTAAGAGCAAACAACCAATAATTTGTCTAAGAATAGCTAGAGAAAGAAAATATTGCAAGTGATACAGTATTTATCTGTATTGGACAGAAAATTGGAGAAAGATTAAAATTTAAAAAAAACATGTCCAATCATAATAACTTCTGATTATACATGTTTTCTGAACTGGTAAAGTTGAAACACTAAATAAAACATAAAACAAACCAGACACTCAAATTATCTGGCAGGTTTCGTGTAATCCTTGAAAAAATGTACATAATTTTCTATGATTTACAAGTATGAGCAATATAAAAAAAGGAATCGACTGTGAAAAAATTTCATCAGAGTTTTATAAAAAAAATTTAAAAAAATGGTAAAGCGTACACCAATAAGCTAATCCGGAGGTGAAATGTTATTTCTTTCTCGATCACTGGACTCTATCAACATTAGCCCAACCTCCCTCATGGACGGCCGATCATTAGGAGACATGCTTGTGCACATGAGAGCGATTTTTAAAACGTTAATCATATGAGCAACCGCAATTTCGTCTCCCAAATCCAAACGACTATCCAGTATCTCAGACGACAACGAGTGGGCCCGTATATAATTCCGCACCAGTGAAACCAGATCCCCTCCTCTGTCTAGGGGCTGCACAGGTGTTTTCCCGGTCAGCAGCTCCAAAAGTACCACTCCGTAGCTGTAGACATCACATTTCTCTGTAACCTTCATCGTGTATGCATATTCTGGACAAGAAAAAATAATCTTTGAAATATAATAAATCACTATTTAATCAAAAAAAGGGCAAAAATGCACTCACCAGGGGCTATATAACCGTACGAGCCAGCAACCGCGGACATCGACTTCGAATGCGGCATATCGATCACCTTCGCCAGCCCGAAATCACCGACATGAGCCTCGAAGCTCTCGTCCAGCAATATGTTATTCGACTTTATATCGCGGTGTATGATCTTCGGCCTGCAATCGTGGTGCAAATAAGCAAGACCTTCGGCTGCTCCAAGAGCGATCCTAAAACGCGTGGGCCAGTCCAACTCACACGACCCCCGATGAAGCAACTCACCCAAGCTACCCCTTGCCATGTACTCGTACAGCAAAAGATTCGAACCCTTGTGATAGACGAAACCGTACAGCTTCACGATATTACAATGCCTGACATTCCCCAGAGTCAGGATCTCGGCCCGAAAGGTTTTCTCGATGCTACTATTACCACCCTCCCTATACGACGCCAGCTTCTTAACGGCGATAATCGGAACGGACTCTAAGACGGCCTTGTAGACTGTCCCGGCCGCTCCCCTTCCAATCACAAACGTGTCGTGAAAATCGTTGGTGGCATCGACGATGTCCTGAAACGTGAAACCCTCTTTCGGGGGGAAATAAATATCGGGCTCCATCGGCTTATACTGCAGAGCCGGGATATTATTATCACCGCACGAGTTACGACACCTCATCGCGTGTATAATGATCACAATCAGCACGAGCGAGAAAACGCTTATCACAACAGAAACGCCAACGACGATCTTTCTCCGATTAGAATCACCATCGCCCACTACGGACGAACCACCCTCGTATGCATCACAATTACCGAGGGGCCCACCGCAGAGTCCTTTGTTCCCTACAAAGCTACTCAAACTCATGTTCCGAAACAACGGCGAAGATGGCAACTGACCCGTTAAGTCATTGTACGAGAAGTTGCAGCCGAGGAGGCTGGTCAGATTTGTGAACGTGCTCGGGATCTCGCCGCTCAAGTGATTATTATTCAGGAAAAGATACTCTAACATGATTAGATTCCCGAGCTCCGAAGGAATATTTCCAGTGAAGTTATTATAACTCAAGTTCATCGCGATCTGAAGCCCCAAGAGATTACCTAATTCCGTGGGTATCGGGCCGGAAAATAAATTCCCCCCCATCTGCAGCTCGGTTAAACGTGATAAATTTCCTAAACCGAACGGTATATTTCCGGAAAACATATTTTCCGAAATAATCAAACGCTCGAGAAGAGAGAGAGTACCTAAATCGGACGGTAATGAGCCAACGAAGTTGTTACGGCTGAGATCGAGTCTCTGTAAAGCCTTGCAGTTGACTATTTCAGGCGGTATATTTCCAGTGAAAAAGTTGGACGAGATATTGAAAGACACGAGCTGTAGTAAGTGGCCGATCTCCTTCGGCAAATCGGACGTGAAATAATTTCCAGATAAATCGAGCCGTTGCAGTTTCCGGCAGTTTCCGATTTCTCGGCTTATCGGGCCGCTAAACTCGTTTTGGCCCAATTCGACATCCGAGATATTTATCAATTTACACACATTTGAAGGAAACGAGCCTTTGAACCTGTTGCCACCGAGACGGAGCCGAACCAAAGAAGGGCAATTGACGACGCCTGTCGGGACGGTACCGTGCAGCCCGTTCGACCCTAGATTCAGCAGAATCAAGTTCAAATTGTGACAGAGAGGCGGAGGGATTCGGCCCGAAAGGCGATTGTTGCTGAAATCGACAGCCAAAAGCCGAGCGTAGAGCCCGAGGCTTTGTGGTATGTTACCGCTCAGGTTATTATCGAAAAGCTGTACCTGTTGCAAATTCGGTAAGAACTGAAAGCCCGACGGGATCGGGCCGGTTAGGTGGTTAATCGACAAGTCGAGCTTCGTCATGTTTTTTAAGCTGCTGAATTGTGATGGGATAACACCGGTAAGCTCGTTCTCGAACAAGTATAATAGCTGCAGGCCCGTTATTCGGGCCAGCTCCACCGGGATTTCTCCAGACAAATAATTCTCCGAGAAATCAATTTCAATTACTAAACTAAGATTCCCGAGCTCCCTCGGAATAGTCCCGTTTAATCCGTTCTTGTACAAATATAGCTTCTTCAGAGACCTTATGTTCCCAATTTCGGGAGGTATATTTCCGACGAGATTGTTTTGGTACAACGCGAGCGTCTCGAGGCTCGTGCAATCTTCGAGCTCCTTCGGTATAAGCCCGGAAAACCGGTTATCCCAAAGAACGAGATCGGTTAAGTTCTTGAGCTTGCCGAGCTGTTTAGGCAAGTTACCGCCTATTTGGTTCTGTGCAAGGCCAAGCAGTTTCAGGCTTTCGCAATTACCTATCTCGGCCGGTAAATGTCCGGAAATCCCATTTTGGCCCGCTCGGAAAATGCTCAAGTTTCTCAAGAAACCGAAAGACTTAGGCAACGGGCCCGTGATATTGTTTGTGAACGCGATGAACTGAACGAGAGAAATTAATTTACCAAATTCAACCGGAATCGAACCTGAAATCCGGTTATTGTATATATTCAAAACTCTCAAATAAGATAAATTACACAGTTCGGCTGGGATTTTGCCTTCGAGATAATTATTGTTCAAGTTTAGAGTTCTCAATCTCGAGCATTTCGAAATCTCCTTAGGGATAGTCCCTGTGAACCCATTATTGGAAAGATCGAGATACGTTAGAAAGACAAGATTACCGATGCTGGAGCTCAAATGGCCCGACAGGTTCTTGGATTTTAAGTCGAGCGACCATATGAACGGGCTGTGACCCGGCGTGCAATTCACACCGGACCAACCGCAGGGCGTTTGATCGTTCGGGTTCCAATTCCCGAGAAAATTAAATTTGTCGATAATTGTTTTCTTGAACTCGAGGAGGTGAGTCTTTTCTTTGCTCGAGGCCTCCGAAGGACAAACGAACAACGCCGAGGCCAAAAGAATTGTGATCAATTGGAAAACCCGAGACATATTGGTACCGATGTTTTACTCTACAAGAGACGAAATCAAATGTGAACCCCAAATGATTTGTCAGTTATTTTGAAGCAGTTCTGAAATAGGGCATTTTTATGGAACCGGGATAAGGGCCTATTGGGTTCCAAATCAAAGAGGCATATAAACAAACAGTTTGTATGCATCAGTTCTTCAAATGGGTGCAGCTGAATATAGTAAACACAGATGGGAATATAAGGAACTATAAGAATTTAATAAATTCAGAGACCAAAAAAATAATTAAAAAGATCAGCTTTGAATACCTTTATCTCCATGAAAATTAATAGACGCCCCAAACATCAAAATCCACCAATTTAACTCCACAGGCAAGATTTGAGATGAAATTGACAAGAAAAACAAAAGAAGAGCAAACCCAAATGAAAAAGAACTAGAGTTTGCTTAATTTTGTATTTGATTAGCTGAAAGTTTGTGTTAGTAAGCAAAAGAACAACACAAAACAAACAGAAATCTGGATCTTTTTGTTTGTTCTTGAGAAAAAGGGACTTTTTTTATTTTTCTGAAATGGACGAATACTTGAAGAATCTTGAGACTTGGTCAATGGAAGGGACATTTGCAAAGTCCCTTGCGCAACAAAATATGCTCTCACTTTCTCTCTCTCTCATTAATAAGTATTTCTAATTTTCAAGAGATAAATACAACACGTAGCAGTAGCATAGCATGTACATTGTATCTTGTTTTTAGTTCCTTCTTCCCGTTCAACATTATTAGTTTTTTTTATTATTATTATTATCTCATTTTCTTCCCTCCAATAAACAAGTTGGGATTTTTAAAGCGAGTGTTAAAAGGCTAAGAACTTTTTAGACGAAGAAGAAAGCGTGAAAACTGCTTTTCATTAATTTATTTCAAGATTTCAACCTTCCACATTTTATTCAACGTCAGGAATATTTGTGGGCATTTTACTTGCAGGCCTTGGGGCATGACATTGGACTTTAATAATTTACATAAATATATATGTGCACCTTTTCTAGGAAAGTGAAGTCCGAAATCACAGATGTCGTTTTCTCCGTACTTCTATTTAATGGATGTATATGCTTTATATTCTTTATTATATTTCTAGTATATCTCCATTTTCAGTTTCAAGAATCTTTTCTCCTTAGGGGAATAAAACTTAAATTAGATTTCCTAGTTTTCAGGATTTTTATAAATAATAAGAGCAATCTGGTCAATTGAATAGTTTTCAGAGGTAAAATAATTACTTTCTTAATTTTGTGTTTATTTATTTATCATTTATTTATGTTTATAAATATAAATTTAATAGATTTTTTAATTTATGCAATACAAAATTAAAGAAAACAATTAAAGATTTTAAAGATACTTAAACAATATATTTTCTCCTAATTGAACTCTCCTTTTTATTTTATTTTTTTGAAATACGTTGTTATCAATATTGTTGAGTTTTTTTTTTTCTTTTTTTTGGTTTTTTTAAAGATATTATTATTAATATTGTTGAGAATAATAATAATTTGAACTTGTGAACTTATATTCTTACGTCTGCAACTTAATTAAATAATATAATATATTAAATTTAATTAATATTTATTTTAATTTGAGATCGATAGTTAACTCTTATTAACAGTCTATCATAACTACTGCAAAATATTAATTTATTGTAATATCTAGTGTTTAAAAAAATTAGATTTTATCAAAAAAATATCAAGACATTTTTGTCTAACTATAAAAAAAATATCGGACAAATGTCACACTAGGCTAAGCAGCTTTAGCGCGGTAGCACCTTAGGTGACAAAAATCAAGTTTGTTATAAAACACTTAGAAGTGTTTCTAAGCATAATATAACCATAGTTTTTTATTTATTTAACTAGACAGTGTTTGATTTTAATTGATTGTATTCACATATTAAAAAAAACTACATGAATTGCCTAGTTAATAATTCAATAGCATATTAAAATTTGATGAATCAATATTTTATTAATATATTTTTGTTCATCAGTTTGTTCAAATATAATTGTAAAATGCTCATGTCATTATATATTACGAGCAAACGAAAAACATGGTTACAAAAAATTAAAAATATGGATGAACGGTGAAGTATCATTATTAAATTGTATCACTGAAATAACTTTAAAATTATTTTTGTTGGAGTTATATTAAATTCTACAATAAGAAGATTATTGTGCTATATAATAATTTTACAATATATCTAGTGTTAAAAACTATTATTATTAACAATATTTTATTATATATATAAATATTAGTAAGTTTATTTTCATCATTAACAACGTTCATCTTAAACCTATTATATAGTAGTTTAAAAGCAATTACGTTCAATTTAGTATTTTATATATATATATATATATATATATATATATATATATATATATATATGGAGAGAGAGAGAGAGAGAGAGAGAGATAATGATTTAACAAGTTTAATAATAAAATATATAATTATCACAGGTAAATTACGAGTTAATGAAAATGTAATTACATTTATACACTTGTTTGATATAAAAAAAATATATAATTAAGACTGTAAGAGGGAATAATAAAAATAAATTATCAAATCATCTAATCTAATAATTTTAAAGATTTATTTTTTTTAATTTTTGACTAAATAACTATTAATGAGCGTAGTATGGATTTTAAACTCCATTCAATTGTATTTTATAATTTGAATTCTATTAAATCTATAAAATTATGGTATACTCAATTTCATGATTTTCACGGATTTCATTAAATAGTGTAATTTTATGAAATTTTATGGATTTCAAAGTTAAAGATATACTTACATAAATGGTGTAAAATCTACGATTTTCACTGGCAAATATAAAAATAATCATCACATTTATTTAAAAAATGTAAGAAATTCAGAAATTGAATTATTAATATAAAAAATGGAAAAAAAAAAATATTTTTCACTTTAAATTTTGAAAAGTTTCCTTGTAGAATATATCAATGTATTATTCATAATAATACCATCTTCGTTGTAGCAAATAATTTACATTCTCTTACTGCTCTTAAAATTACGACATAAGGTTGACCTGTGTGTGACACGCGATTTATAAAATGATATTTTTTTTAAATATTATGATAATTATATAATAAGAAATATAGAAGTATGGGTATTTCAGAAGAGAAAAAATGAGAATTTGTGTTTAAACACGTCTTGCTGTGTCATTAAATTAGCACAATTTTCACTCCTTTTAGGATGGCTCAGGACTTCCTGTATTGGACAAGTTATTGTTGTTTGTGCTTTCGGGAGAAACATAAGTTTCTGCAATAAACCCACATCTTGGTTTTCGAGAACATCCATCCCTTTCACCAACGCATTTTAGAACAATAACTACAACAGTTCAGAGGCGATACAAGAAAAAAAGAAAATTCGCGTAATATACAATGTCACGGCAGATGTGAGGGCAAATATCGCGGCATGCAGACTCACATTCAAATAGAGCACATGTTGAGATAACTTCTCAAAGAGAAAAAATCTCTCATAATCTAATGCCTTGGTACAAGTTTATGCGAGCTGATTTTCAGTGTTGACATACTCCATGTGAATAGTGTATTTTTCAATCAAATCTCGTATATCGATGTGTTTTGTACGAGAGTGGTGAAGTAGATTCTTATAAATGTCAATAGCACTAGAGTTATCACAAAAGATAGCAAGAGTGTAATTTTGTAAACCATAATCATCAATCATTTGATTCATCCATAACATTGGGAACAACAACTTCCTACAGCTACATATTCAGACTCAGTTGTAGACAAAGAAACACAATTTTGCTTTCGACTAAACCAAGATACCAAGTTATTTCCAAGATAAAAACATGCACCAGTTGTATTTTTCTTATTAGTAACATCACCTGCCCAGTCAGAGTCACTAAAATAAACAAGAACCGCATTAGTGTCTTTTGTGTACCAAATAACTAACTCGGTTGCACCACCTATGTACCAAATAATATGTTTAACAACTTTTAAATGAGTGGTTTTAGGATTAGTTTGTTAACGAGCATAAACACAAACACTGTATATAATGTCGGGTCGATTGGCAGTTAAGTAAAGCAAACTTCTTATCATACTTCTATATAAAATAAGATCTACTCCTTCAACCTCATCATCCTTAGATAAATTTTGGCTTGAGCCCACTGGAGTTTTTAAATGAAAAACATTTTCAAGATTAAATCGCTTAAGCAAGTTACAAGCATACTTGCTTTGAGAGATAAAAATGTCATAATCCATCTTCTTGATTTTAAGTATAACAAATAGCTTAACTCACTAACCATGCTCATTTCAATGTGGAAGCCATAAAATCTACAATGAATTTCATTAGTTTTCAGATGTAGATCCAAAACTGATATCATCCACGTAAACTTGGGCAATAAGAATGTCATTTTCAAAATTTTGAATAAAAAGAATTTTGTCAACTTCACCTCTTTTAAAACATATTCTTAAAAGACTTTCAGTTAATCGCTCATACCAGGCTCAAGGTACTTGTTTGAAACTATATAGTACCATTTTAAGCTTGTAAACATGATCGAGCTTCTAAGAATTCTCAAAACCTTGAAGTTGTGCAACTACACTTCCTCATTAAGGATGGCATTCAATGAGGCACTCTTGACATCCATTTGGTAAATTTTAATATTAAGATGACAAGTTATTATAAGTAACAAGCGAATTGATTCAATTCTAGCTATTGGGGCAAAGGTTTCATCATAGTCAACTCCCTAAACTTGAGTGTAGCCTTGAGCAACTAACCAAACTTTGTTACAAACAATATTGCCTTGCTCATCAGTCTTGTTTTCAAAATCTATTTTGTACTAAGGACATTCTATATTTAGGATCAGGAACTAAGTACCACACATCATTTTTAGCAAATTGATCAAGTTTTTCTTGCATAGCCATAAGCCAAAACTCATCCTTTAAAACTTCACTAACTTTCTTAGGTTCAAAAGAAGACACAATATAATTTGTCCTTACCATGCACCGTGTGGGCATACGTGCCAGTCTTACCATTTCTATAAAATCAATTTTCTTCTTTCGAGTAACCTTACCATCACCAACACTCCCAATGATTTGAGATATAAGGTGATTTTTCTGAATTCTATTAGGAATGTCTTTAGTTATGGTTCCGTCTAGCTAATTATTTAATTGTGGTGCAACTTTATCCTTAGAATCAGCTTCCACTTCAACTTGTTCTGATGTCTTCACAAATGTCGGAGTAGATGTTGTTGCATCGATCATCGCATCTATGGTCACATTGACAGCAACATCTACTGCAGCCGTAGAATCATCATCATTAAGAACATAATTTGGATCACTTGAGGAAGAGGAATGTATTTTCATTAGATCCGAAGTGTCATCCTCCTTGGTCTTTCTGTTCAAATCTGAAAGGTCATCAAAAACAACATTCATGGTTTCCATAATAGTCTTGTGCGTATATTAAACACTCTGCATGACTATTTTAAGAATGTCTCATGAACAAACACATGTCGCTTTTGGAGTCAAATTTAGCAATAGTATCTCTATCATTGAAGACATGGTATATGCAACCAAACACATGAAAATACTTTGAGTTTAGGATTCTTCCCTATAAGGATCTCACAAGGAGTTGAAATAGTCACTACAAAAAAACTCGCGGATACCGACATCCATTTCCGTCGGTAATCCATTTCCGTCGGTAACGCCATTACCGACGAAAATCGCCCGTCGGTGAAACCCTCGTTGGTAAAAAAATTATCAAAGGATATTTTCTCCCCTCGGTAAAATACCGACGGACCTTAATTTTATTTAAAAAATTAATATTAAAATTACTGACAGATTGTAGTCAGTCGGTAAACAAAAAAAAATCAAGAAGGGGTGTGGCGGCCCAACCCACACCCACAAGCCCAAACCGCCCCCAATCCCAACACTCATTAATCACAAATAATAAGTCCTCCTATCTGACGGACCCCTTTTCGTCGATATTTACCGATGGATCTTAATTTTCTTTAAAAAATTAAAATTAAAATTAACGACGGATTGTAGTCAGTCGGTAAATAAAAAAAATCAAGAAGGGGTGTGGCGGCCCAACCCACACCCACAAGCCCAAGCCAGACCCAACACCAACACCCATTAATCACAAATACTAAGTCCTGCTATCTGTTGCTAGGGGGAATCGAACACGTGACCCCACGTGCTCGAAGCTTATCTATGACCAGCTGTACTAACTCGATTCCTGGTAAATACTTGATATTATAAATATATATACATACTTATGTTATGTATATAATAAGTAATATAATTATAATATGTCTAAATATAATATNTATATATATATATATATATTATTGGAGAATATTAAATTTATGTTTTATCAAGATTTATAATTACATGAATACTAAATAACTATTTTGTTAAGTATCCTACAAAAAAAAAACTATTATTGGAGAATATGTCTAATATATTTGTAATGAATCATGAATATAAAATTAATCGAATTTTCGATGGATACACTACACTAGCATTAATATTATAGGGTTCAGATATCTTTAAGTGGGTGGGTATCCTACCCATTGTCACGCGTAGGTGTAACATCTCAAACCATATCTTTTCTTTATTTCAAAATTATCATTATGTGATTCACTACAAAAAAAATTCGCGAATACCGACGGCCATTTCCGTCGGAACCCTCGTCGTTAGAAAAATTGCAAACGAATATTTTTTTCCCATTGGTAAAATACCAACGAATTACCGACATATACCTTTTCGTCGATATTTACCGACGGATCATGATTTTATTAAAAAAGGTAAAATTAAAATTACCGACGAATTGTAGTCTGTTAGTAAATAAAAGAAAACAAAACAAAACAAAACAAAACAAAACAAAACAAAAAAAACGGAAGGGGTGTGGCAGCCCAAGCCGCTCCCAAGCCCAACACCCATTAATTACAAATAAATTCTCTCATACGCGAGCTCTCGCGCTCACGCCTATCCATGACTGGTTGGGCTAACTCGATTCCTGATAAGTTTTTGACATTATAAATATATATACATATTTATGTTACATATAATAAATAATATAATTATAGAAAATTACTACGGTGCCTTCACTCTATAACTTTAAATTGATTCAATGGTTGATAATAGATGAGAAATGGTGCCTTCACGGCACCGTAGAACTTCCCAAAATTATAATGTCTACGTATATAATATATTTATATATAGTAATTATATTATACATATATATTATATTAGAATTATAAGTATGTATAAATATATTATATCCATATATGTTATAAATATTATATATATAATATTATAAATATTTCTAAATATAATATAATATATATTAATATATATATAATATATAAATATATTTATATATAATATAAATATAATATATATATATATATGTGTGTGTGTGTGTGTTATATATAATATAAATATAATATATATATATATATGTGTGTGTGTGTGTGTGTGTGTTTGTGTGTGTGTGTGAGTGTGTTAAATGTATTATATTATTGTATTTTACCTAATTTAATTTTTTTATTATATTTTTTCTTATTCAATACTTTTCTTTGATTCTCCTAATATAAAAATAGAAATAAATCATATATAATTAGTAGATAGGATGTAAATAAGTTATTTTAATTAAAAAAAATACATATGTTTTAATTAAAAAAAACTTTATTATGAAAATAATTAAATAATTTTTATTGATAATATAATTTAAAATAATTTTATTTTTGGAGTTTCAAATATTCTATATAGGTAAAATATGATTTATTTACAATAATATAAGTATGTGACTAAATATTAGTAATGTATTCAATCTAAATATAAAAATATTAAATTATATACTAATAATTAATAAACATTGATTAGACATCAGTACAATACAACACGAGTTGAGATATTCAAAAGATATCATACTCTCAAAGTATGCAACTAATAATTATTAGCTAATTTATTCTAAACATTAATATATAAAATAATTTAATAATAATAATAATTAATAAAATAGATATTAGACACGGGTTTAGAATGTGATGCATTTTGAATTTTTGTAAGTATGTAACTAAGATTTAATGAATTAAATTTAAACATCAAATACAAAATTATTTAATATTTTTAATAATTAATAAATAGATTAGACATGTAAAAGGTACAAGCTATGAGTAATTATTTTAATTTTTTATTTTAGATTTAAAATTTAGTAATTATCACAAATACTTTTTATATTTATTTTTTTGATAAATTTCATGCAATACACGGATGTTAAACAAGTATATATTAATACAAAATTCTCCTATTCTATGTGTTTACTTTGTATATTTCGCTTGAATAATAAAAATTATTGGTGTTTCGTTGCTTATGTGTCATCCGAGCCTAATATATACCTAATTTAATATTTTTCTTTTACTATCTTGCCTAATTTAATATTTTCTTTATTATATTTAGCCTAACTTAATAGTTTTCTTTTATTATATTTTATCTAATTCAATAACTTTCTTTTATACTCATAATATAAAAATATAAATAAGTCATATATAATTAGTAGAAAAAGAATCCAGATTAATTATTTTAATTAAAATATAATTTACATATGAAATAGTTTTAATTACAAAAAAAAATTTATATATGAAAATAATTAATAAAATGTATTTATAATAAAAGTTGAAATAATTTAATTTTGAAATTTTAAATATTATGTATAGATAAATTATGATATATTTATTATAATTGGAGTATGTAACTAAATATTAGTAATGAACTCAATCTAAATATAAGAAAATAAAATATATAATAATTAATTAATATTTATTAGACAATGACACAGTGCGAGAAGATTTGAGAGTATGACACCTTTTGAATTTTTCAAAGTATGTAACTATAATTACTAACAAAATTAACTTAACATAAAAATATAAAATGAGTTAATATTAATTAATTAATATAGATTAGAGACGGGTTGAAAATGTGACATCTTTTAAATTTTTATAAGTATGAACATATAATTATTGATGAATTTAACCTGAACATTAAAATATAATACTAATCAATAATTATAATAATTAATAAATTGAACAGGGCACGAGTTGAGATACACATCCTTTTAATTTTTTATTTTAAACTTAAAACTTAATAATTTTCACAAATATTTTTTATATTTAATTTTTGATAAATTCCGTGTAATACACGGATGTTAAACTAGTACACACACACACACACACACACACACACACACACACACACATATATATATATATATATGGAATTGATTTAAATGAAAATTCTTTTCCTATGGGAGAACTTAGGGCGTAATTTTACACCATTCAACACAATTAGATGGATGAATAAGATTAAATTCTTTTTTTTAAAACACGTTGGGAACATAGGGAAAGGGTATTTTTGTACTTTTTATGTAATATAATTTCCATATATATTACCCAAAAATCATAGCCACACTCATTTCTTCTTCCCTCTATCTAAAAAAGGGAAAATTTCATTTTTGGTCAACTATATTGGGCACATTTCAGAAAAGATACAACGTCTGCTAAGTTGGCTAATTCATCAAAAAATGTTTAAAAAAAGCTCAATCGGGCTTTTTTGCTGACGTGACTTGATTCAATACTTTCTTATCATTTCTCTTTAATTTTAAATATTAAGTTAAAAAATTGGGAGAATTTTTATTTTGGTCCATTATATTGACCAAATTCCAGAAAAGGTACGTTAAATTGGCCATCATCAAATCTTATCTGCTAAGTTAACCAATTTATCAAAAAGGTCCAAGAAAATTTTGATCGGATTTTTTTTCTAACGTGGTATTATTGTATATTTTCTTATCAACTTTCTATAATTATAAACATTAAATTAAAGACAAAAAATATATTCTGCTCTACCTTTTCTTTTTCTATTAATCTAATTAATAAATTATAATCAATAAGAATTAATATAAATTATTTATAAATATAAATATATAATATAAATATTAAAAATATATAATAATATAGAAACCTCAAAACTCATTTATAATAGATTTCCTCATATATGTTTTTTTAAATTAATTTTATATTCTTATACTTATCTCCGAGTTTATTAATTTTGTATTAATTAAAATTTTTATATTATAACAGTCATATAAATTATTATATTAATTTTATAATTTTTGAAGATTTATTTTATGTTTATATATTTATCACTGATTTTTTTTAGTAATTAATATTTTATTAATTTGATTAAAAGAAAAGAAAATGAAGGTAAAACATGTTTTTTTCATCAATTTAATATTTAAATAAAAGAGAATTGATAAAATAATATAGAATCATGCCACGTTAGAAAAGAAAAACCTGATCAAAGCTTTTTTGAACCTTTTTTGATGAATTGGTTAACTTAACAGATATGATTTGATGATAACCAATTTAACGTATCTTTTCTGCAATATGACCAATAAAATGGACCAAAATGAAAATTTCTCCAATTTTGTTATTTTCCATTTAATATTTAAAATTAAAGAAAGATGATAAGAAAGTATTGAATCACGCCACGTCAGCAAAATTTTACGTACCTTTTCGGGAACGTGTCCAACATAGTGGACCAAAAATATGTTAGAATAGAGTGTCCGACGTTCCAATTAGATTGGATTTAATTCTAGTTGTATAATGATTTTATTGGAATTATATTAATAAAGGCAACTTTTTTTATCTTATGTTTTCGCTTTTATTATAATTGCACGTATGATAAAGTCCTTAGACCAATTTAAACTATGGGATATGGTTGCGCATATGATGGCAATCATGGAACATGTCTCTAAGGTTTCGGTCTTAAACTTGTTCCAAGTCAATGGGCTTTTCGAGATAGGACATTGAATAGCCTGGTAAGACTTGTGCATATGATGCATGCTTGTAAGACAAGGATATTGCATTCCATTAACATCAGCGTTGTGACGCGAGTGCATATACGTGGGTGCTTGTTAGAGAACAAGTTCATTGAACATGACCCGATGGAAATTCTTAACTGGAAGATTTGTCTGTCGAATAAGAATTTTCATATTGCAATAATACATGATTAATCCTTTGACTTGAGGTACGATGGTAACCTTGTCCACATCATGCAATACTTAGACTTACCTMTTYATTGCTTGACAATCGTAAAAAGGGTATTTTGGATATTGTATCGATGTGCATGGAGGTTTGTCTGTAGCCAACATAGAATTCGACACTTGTCTATGGACAAGAGAGTATCCTGTGAATTTTCATAGTTTGTGATTCAAAGACCTTGGCCAGGGCACGATGAATATTGATTTATAAATGAATTACTTAAACTTGAAATGAAATCACAGTTATTAAATCAATTGGGTTTCGACTTGTAAATCAATGCCCAATATTTAATCGGGAAACTAGTTGTCGAAAGGGATCGTACATGTATGGACTTGCAATTGAAATAGGTTTACTCGCTATTTCACCTAACACTGGGTAATCATGCTACTTGCTAGATGTTGTCATGATTTGTAGGTTCTTGAAATTAAAGAGTTAATTTCAAGAGAATTAATTAATTAGATTAATTAATATAATAAATTATTATTTATAAACTTATAAAAGTTATAAGCCTACTACTAGTGTTAGTCGTGGAACCTAAAAGGGTCACACATAATTTTGGTTGTTGACATTTCAAGATTGATAACTCCAATGGTTGGAATAATTAATTAATTTAGATTAATTAAATGAGATTTTATTTTAATTCAATTGTTGGATTAAATATTTAATTATATATTTGATTATGTAATTAAATCTAATTTGATTAAAAATCTGAATTAGAGGAATACATTAAATTAGTCAATTGGATTGATTAATTTAAATTCATGGGATTAATTAATTAATTGAATTAATTAATTAGTTGGATTCTAAATCCAAGTACATGTAATTTTCTAGTAGGCCCTAATTGTAGAATCCCATTAGAATGATTGAAGATTTTAAAATATAATTTATATATTTATATTTATATTAATTAGTTAATTAAGGTTGGTCCTAATCTTAACCTAACTAATATATATATATATATATATATATATAAGATTAGGTTCAAATAGAACCCACGTCAATATATGCGAACTTAGGGACCAATCCAGGCCTTAGATCTAAAAATTTGTGTGGACCAGATTTTTTCGATTTTTTAAATACATTAAATTATATATATATATAGAAAGACAAGGGTGCCTATGTAAATTCATATATCCATCTTAATCAATTTAAACCCCTAACCGACCCCGTCTGTAACCCAAATCGTTCTCTCACTCTCTCCCCCAAAATCGCCGCTCGTCCCTATCTCCCCCAAAATCGGCCGCTCACCCCTCTCTCCTGACTTGTCGACGGCAGCGGCCCAATGAATAGCGAGGCGGAGACGGCGTTT
>BMAC01000425.1:796640-811898 GCA_014905375.1 Phtheirospermum japonicum | reverse complement strand
CTGAATTAGAGGAATACATTAAATTAGTCAATTGGATTGATTAATTTAAATTCATGGGATTAATTAATTAATTGAATTAATTAATTAGTTGGATTCTAAATCCAAGTCCATGTAATTTTCTAGTAGGACCCTAATTGTAGAAGCCCATTAGAATGATTGAAGATTTTAAAATATAATTATATATATATTTATATTTATATTAATTAGTTAATTAAGGTTAGTCCTAATCTTAACCTAACTAATATATATATATATATTATATATAGAAAAAGAAAGTGAGGTGCAGCCGTCTCTTTAGTCTTTTAACAAAAACAAAACAAAACAAGAAGTTTTCTTATAAAAAAAAAGGGGTGCAGCCGTAGGTTTTGTTTTTCGGGAGAAAAAAAAAAGTATCAAATCAAAGATTTGAAAGGAACGCTGCAAGCAGAAACGAAAACAAAAGAAAATTATTATTTTATATATTTTATTTTAAATCTTCAATTTGTAGATGGAAATTAATTAATAATTTTTCATCTACAATAATTAATCTTCAATCAATTGTTGATTGTTGGATTAATTGATATTCCTATCAATTTGAAAAACGGAACGATTCTACTAGCGAAGAATTTTTCCGGTGTCGCAATCGAAAGGTGGACTCAATTAGAGGGGATACGCGTGGATCCCTACGGCGAGAAGTTTCGGTGTTAGCCACTTAGCCGGGAATTGATTCCCTCTCAATCGTCGCTTGAAGATATCGAAAGCGAGGTATTAATTTATATTTATAAGAATCAAAATTTGTTTTAGATACATAATAATGAAAAATGACGATCGTTAAAATCGCAAACGAAATCTACGTGGTTTAGTATATATATTTGATATATATATTTATTTTATTTAATTAAAATTTTAAATTCCGCTGCGTAAGCCCCGTACGATTATAGCGAACCCAACAAAATAAACTTTTCCCATCTAATACACGTCCCCAACCCTTTCATCTCTGAAAATTCTTTTTTTTTCTTTCTTTTGGCGACCTACTCACCACAGCCACCCGTAAGTTCTGACGGCCTCTGTAAGAGCACCAGCAGGTGTCCGGGTGTTCAGGGCTTTGATAAATCTGGTTCGAATCAGTTTATGGGCTCTGACTATTGTTGCGGCGAATGGGTTGGACAACCGCACATCATCATTGGTGTTCCTCTGAAGCATCGAGCACTAGATGCACTGATTGGTGTGATAAATGTATTCAATGTCTTGATGCCGATAAATATGTGTTATGAGATTCATTCCACCCCACCGAGTAAACTAGTCACGTATCTATCCGTAATCCAATAGCGCGCCTACTCTTACTGATAAGTCCAAAAAGTTGAACTTCCAAATAAAGGGGGTACTAACCTCAAAAAGAGATCAGCGACCTGAAATTGCTTTCGAACTCGTCACAGCGACCTCGCCGATCCTGCAAAACAACGCCTAGAACGGGCCAGATTTCGAGCCCGTTAAGGCCCTCCGACGCTTAAGTTAATAAGCGAAATCAAACTCTTCTCTCTCTTTTCAATGTAAATAATGTGCAATTATGATATCATAAGCATAGAATAATGAGAGGTATACACCTCCTTTTATAGAGATAAGAGGAACCCTCCACAATCTAGGGTTACCTTCTAACACCACAATTCCATAAATACAACAACTGTCTTGGAATTAGGATTCCTCCAATATGTTAAGTTCCCATAAACAATAAATCTCTCATTAAATTAATAAAATAGGCCTGGGCCTATAATTCTTTTCATACAGCCCGCCGGCCCCCCACATTACCATCCATATTAGCCCATTCGGGCCTAATATTCATAAAGCCAATAATCGAGCTCAATTACACAACTCAAACCACAAGAGGTCACGAACCTATATGAGAACTCATCCTCATACTACAGGTCGCTACTCTAACCATATCAACTCGCTCACTTTCAAGGAACTGCCTTCAGCTCGTTCACTTCTCAGAGACATAATACAGCTCGCCCATCTTCCAGGAGGCACACCCTCTCCTAGAAATGAGGTCCTTTTTCACAAATACCCACATATATCACATAATATTACGTACAGACATTTTGGTCCGCATCAGCTAGTCTCCCATGTTCTAGCTGATTGAGGCATGAAATCAGGTAGGACATGTAAAAACAGAATTATAAGAGCACAATCACTTCAAAAATAATAAGTATATCATCATTTTACCTTACCAAACCACACATCAAAATCACACAGCTCAACAAACCAAGCTATAACACTCATCTTTTCACAGTAAATTGTCAAGTATACTTGCGACCTGCAAAAATTTAGCTTACTGAGCTCGCTTCTTCTTAAGATAGCATGATCATCTCGCGAGGGACGATCTGCAAGTCCCCAGACCGACTGTATATATATGATGGCCTAAACCACACAACTTTTATCTACCGACTTAAAATCACATCCGGACTCAATAATTTCAAAAACGCAATCAAAAAAAAATAAAACATGCACAAATCACTTCACCACTCTACATCAATCATCCAACCTGATATACCAATCTATACATCAATCATCCCATAAGAATTTACCACATAAAATCGCGACCTCAAAAAGATCAGCTTCCTGAGCTCACTCATCGCCCAAGAAGACATACCTGCGAGTCCCCAAGTCGAGTCCCCAAACTCCGTACTTGACGACCTAAAGCCATACAGCCTTCCCTCTACAGCTTTGAAGTTATAATCGGGCATAATAATACAAGAAAACATATGCTTTTAAAAAGTCAAAACATCATAAGCCATTCACAAGACCTAAAACAGGTCGATCAAGAAAACATTCCATACCTCAAACCGTAATCATTACTTAAACATCATCTTATAACCATAACAATTCCGTTAGCTTGCCAAGAAAACCACTGAGTCTCCCAAATTAAAACAGTTAAACCATACACAATCCAATTATAACCATATGACAATAACATGGGACTGAAAACCACCTAGTCCCCTATGTTTAATTAATGCCAACAATACAGAACAACTAGGCCACATCAACTCAATAAAGATCGCCTATGTAGTCCCCAAATTAATACAATCAAGTAATCCAACCAGATTATGCACAAAAAGTAAATGTCAAATAAACCTGATTTGCACATAGGTCGCACGAATTCGTAACCAATCACAATCATATTTCCTATCCTCATAAGACCATGAGATTCAACGAGTAACAAAACAACAGCCCCGCAGGGTAAAAACACACAATCCGCCCCGAAGGGTAAAAATGCACACAGCTCGCCCCAAAGGGTAATAAAACCACAAATCATGTACGAAATAAAACCCATAATATACTACAGGTCGCATCAACCAATCACACTTCGTCTCACGAGATCGCAGTACATTAAAAACAATCAACATGACTTATTAACAATCCCGTCAAACAACGTACAGAATGTATTAGCTCGCATAAGAACAACCATCTACTAAACAACAAAAGAGCATGGGAAAAACCCGTAAGTCAAGCATATCACTTCCAACCATAAGTAAAACATCACAACCACTTAGTCACAGAGAATCAAAATAGCTCGCGCAACTTCATTTATTATATATCACAAAAAATTCCCAATTTTCAAAACACAAATTCTATGCGGGAGAAGTGCCCTCCGATCCAGAGTTACCTTCTCCCGCCACACAAAAACACAACCTCATAAACTTTCCACAACTCACTGCGGGAGAAGTGCCCTCCGGTCCAGAGTTACTTTCTCCCGCCATAAAAATATCACTTTCCACAATCACAAACTTCATCGCCGACCTAATAGTAGCGTCAGCCCACAATCCACAAAAACATTCACTAAGGGAGAGGTGCCCTACGGTCCAGAGTTACCCTCTCCCCCCATCGCCGACCTCATAAAAGCGTCAGCCCACAATTCATAAAAACATTCACTAAGGGAGAGGTGCCCTCCGGTCCAGAGTTACCCTCTCCCCCCATCGCCGACCTCATAAAAGCGTCAGCCCACAATCCATAAAAACATTCACTAAGGGAGAGGTTCCCTCCGGTCCAGAGTTACCCTTTCCCCCCATCGCCGACCTCATAAAAGCGTCAGCCCACAATCCATAAAAACATTCACTAAGGGAGAGGTGCCCTCCGGTCCAGAGTTACCCTCTCCCCCCATCGCCGACCTCATAAAAGCGTCGGGTTTTAACCATCATCGACCAAATGAGAGCGTCGGAATTGAACCATCGTCGACCTAGTGAAAGCGTCGGAATTAAACCACCATCGACCTAATGGAAAGCGTCAGAATTAAACCATCATCGACCTAATGAAAGCGTCGGAATTAACCATCATCGACCTAATGAAAGCGTCGGAATTAAACAATCATCGACCTAATGGAAGCGTCGGAATTTAATCATTAATCGACCTAATGAGAGCGTCGGAATTAATCATCATCGACCTAATAGAAGCGTCAGCCCACAACCATCATCGACCTAATGAAAGCGTCGGAATTAAACCATCATCGACCTAATGAAAGCGTCGGAATTAACAATCATCGACCTAATGAAAGCGTCGGAATTAAACAATCATCGACCTAATAAAGCGTCGGAACTAAATAATCATCGACCTAATGAAAGCGTCGGAATTAAACAATCATCGACCTAATGAAAGCGTCGGAATTAAACAATCATCGACCTAATGAAAGCGTCGGAAATTAAATCAATCATCGACCTAATGGAATCGTCGAATTTAAACATAAAACCCATAAAATCTCTGGACTTTGAGGCTTAAACATTTTCATAATCATAAAGCCATACCTTGTTCTACATAATGAGGTCGCATGAGACCGTAAGGAGGTCGCGGAGACCGTAACGAGTTAATTATATGTATTCTCCGAACTCAAATCATAAACCACCAAACCATAAACTATTACGACATAAACTCCACATGTGGCCAGATCTTAATCATTTAAATTAAATCACACACCACAACCATTTAAATCATTTCAAATAAATCTTGTTACCATATTAAATCGCATAAATCAATTACTCCCCTATGCTCAACCACATAAAAATAAATAGGGCATAAAATGAAAAACCGTCCCTTTCATGAGGTTTCAAAAAGCGTACCCGATACATATTCATATTTGCGCTATAGGAAGATTCACCTCTCCTCGAATATCCATCTACGCGACCTTTTTGTTTTTAGGTAGCATAATTCGCCGGTCTCCTTTTTGTCAATGTTTGAACATGCGACCTGGTACATGGTCTTAAACATTGGCGACCTCTTCGCATTGGGTTACCCATCTCCGAATTACATGTCGGGCAACCCACAAATTAACTCTAGGTTAATACGACCTAAACAGGCCCTACACCCAGATTCGTTAGCATAATCATAGAAAATATCATCTGAATATTACAACCTTACTCGCGCCAATAATATGTTAATCAAACATTTTTCACATCGAAGGTCTCCATTCCCCACAACAATAAATATCATATCACCATCAAGCCATATAGGATCAAAACAAAAATCGACACAAAATTCTCAACACACATATACCAACTTTGAAGATTAAACTGTTTTAATCGATAATGAATTAAAAGCCAAACTACATATCACTGGAAAGCCCTACCAGTCTAGTTTTCAATGCAAAAATCGGATCTCAAAACGGATAATCCAACAGTGAGTTATGACCAATTTACTGAAGTGTGGTAGTACTGTATTTTCGTACAGGAATGTGTAAAAATGATCAATTATTAGCATGTTCATAATCATATAAAGTCAAAATAAGTCCTCATCAACCGAATGTTAAACCTCATGTATATCCCCACAAAATAAAACCACATACGTCCAAAATGGATCATCCCTTGAATATTTGAACACGCGACCTCATCGCGTTTGTTTGCGTTGACCATTCCCGGGTTAAGGTCCAAGCAACACATAAAGTAATCCTGAAAAACCAACATTAATACAAATTCAACGAATAGACCTTACTCAGTCCGTTAGTATATGATCAATAAATAAAACGCAAGTATCACAACCTTTATTCATGTTCACAAATCTTCAAAACTTGATCTCCACCACTATTCATATTTAACCACTATATATCGTACATATTATACCCAATTCAACTCCGTGCAACAATTAAAGTGTACATAACTTAATTCTCAAAAAAATTAGACAAGCAGTTTTTGGAAACAGGATCAGCTCTATTTAAAATTCGTTATAAAATTTTTCCAAACTCATAATCAGATTGAACTTCAACATGTTTAGATTAACATATCCAATTTTTGAGTTGATCCAACGGTTATATTATGCATAATCATATTTTGAAAAATACTGCGCAGGATTTTTCGAAAATAAAAACTGGTTCGATCGAAAATTTATATAAATTCCCTTACATCCAAAATTCGATCTCCACCGTTCAAAACGTAATTTAAAAGATCTCTGAGGTTTAATAAAATTTTCAACGAGATCCAACGGTTGAAACAGTAGAAAATGATTTTTGAAGTTTATTGCGCAGTCAGATTTTAGACCTACGAAAATTGTGTACCTCACGTGTTTCGCTCAAGAACTCGATGTCCCTCTTTCCCACAGACGGCACCAATTTGATAAGTCCAAAAATTTAAACTTCCAAATAAAGGGGGTACTAATCTCAAAGAGAGATCAGCGACCTGAAATTGCTTCCGAACTCGTCACAGCGACCTCGCCGATCCTGCAAAACAACGCCTAGAACGGGCCGGATTTCGAGCCCGTTAAGGCCCTCCGACGCTTAAGTTAATAAGCGAAATCAAAATCTTCTCTCTCTTTTCAATGTAAATAATGTGCAATTATGATATCATAAGCATAGAATAATGAGAGGTATACACCTCCTTTTATAGAGATAAAAGAAACCCTCCACAATCTAGGGTTACCTTCTAACACCACAATTCCATAAATACAACAACTGTCTTGAAATTAGGATTCCTCCAATATATTAAGTTCTCATAAATAATAAATCTCTCATTAAATTAATAAAATAGGTCTGGGCCTATAATTCTTTTCATACAGCCCGCCGGGCCCCCACATTACCATCCATATTAGCCCATTCGGGCCTAATATTCATAAAGCCCATAATCGAGCTCAATTACACAGCTCAAACCACAAGAGGTCACGACCCTATATGAGAACTCATCCTCATACTACAGGTCGCTACTCTAACCATATCAACTCGCTCACTTTCAAGGAACAGCTTTCAACTCGTTCACTTCTCAGAGACATAATACAGCTCTCGCTCATCTTCCAGGAGGCACACCCTCTCCTAGAAATGAGGTCGTTTTCCACAAATACCCACATATATCACATAATATTACTTGGTCAGCATCACTTGCAATGTGTAATTTCAAGTATTTTTGGATTTCGGCTCTGAATTTTCTAGTGTTGGGTAATTCGTAAAATCTTATAAGCACAAAAACCCCATCTCTAAGTACACACTCCGAGAGTTGGACATCTTGAGCGTGAAGTTTGTAGGAGGGCACACAGTAGTAGAGCAGACATATGTACACATCTTGATGGAAATTATGTACATATATTGTACAAGGAGTGACATCATGAACATCTCAAGCAATGTTTAGAAGCAGTGGTCTAAGGTCGACTGGACCTGGTCAAATGAAATTGGAATCGAATCAAAAATAGTAATTGGAAGTGTAGACAATGGTTTAAAAATCGGAATCATGGCCAATGGTTGTGGAACTGAAAGCGAAAGTGATTTTAAAGATTTCAATTATATTTCAAAGTTTTAAAAAATCGTGCAACCGATAGTTACAAAATTGGAATCGACAATTAAAAGATCTAGTGCAGACTCAATAATGGCGGCCGTCATGATAGTCTCTAATACCATCTTTAGAACTTGAAAATAAAGCAACTCAAATTCAGAAATCGACTTATAAAGTGAGGTTTTCTTTCCCTAATAAACTCACGTTTGACCCTAGCTTTAGTCAATGTAGAATCTCCAACAATATTGTTTCAGAAATTCCTTGTTTCCAGTGAAAACACATTAAAACAAGCACATTTTTATTTCAATGAAGAGAATAAAACTGAAAATAGAGGTTGGAAAATGGGAACATATACAAGCCGGTAGAGTGGGATTTGGAGTATCTTTTTCTTGTTTCTTTTTTTTTTTTTAATATAAATATATAATCCTTTTCTTTCATACTAATTTAAAACTAAAACTTACATTTATTTTATATTGTTGACCATTTGGACTAATCAATCCAACCCATGACGCTTATGGGGCCAAAGCCACCTCACAGAGAACTAATGCCCTTATAAACCTCATGCAAGATGATGATTGTTGAGAAAAGCTGCCACGCATGGGTGATGAGTACGGTGAGCACGATCTAATCCCATTTTGGATTATATGATTTTTAATTTACATTTATGAATTAATATTATTTAAAGGCACAAAACTAATAAGAAAATATTGTTATTGATAATTATTGAATATAATTAAATTTATAGTATATTTAATGCAAGTTTCGATCATTTCCGTTCGGGGTACATATTAGAAATCTACAAATCAGTACCATGAAGATTATTCATAGCAGTTTGATTTGGAAATTGGATACCAACCAACGAATATCTTTTACTTAGGTAACGTTCGACAATCCAATGAAAGTGCAAAACTGTGTCCTTTCAATTGGAATTTCTTTCTTCGAATTAACTGATGGTAAGAGTGGAGATTTTTTATCACTCAATATTTTCTCCTCAAATTCAATTAGGGGTTCCTTCTTTGAATTTTTGCAGATTCAGATGGGGATATCAATTTTTTCTTAAATTTGTGATAATTTTACACATTCGAATTTTAATTCTTCTTCATTCTCAATTTTGTGATTCTCAATTTTGTGTGTGTAGAGGTTATGAAAATTGACGTGCCTATTTTTCTTTTCTTCAAGTTTTTTGAATGAAAAAGTAGATTTTGGTGTTGTTTTTCTGACGTCGTTGATACTTCATCTTCAACTTTGATTTTGGATATATTCTTAATAGATTCTGTCATTGTACCTACGACACATCTTCTTCAGGTGTGTTGTTGATGAGCTATGGATTCCACAACTGTCCTGAGTTTTTCTTCTAGATATCCTGGTATAATTTTACGTTTTCTGAGATTTTTCATTTTTGTGGGTTTATTTGTTGCTGTGGAATATATATACATTTAGTTTGTGCTTACTACGATACATCATTATGATGAAAAGTATACATCACTTTGTGTTGTGTTTTTATAAATTTTTATAGTTATACAACTGACTATATAATTGTTCCATATTTTAAGATACATCACTTTGATGTTAGATATACATAACACATGTTTTCACAAGCTGAGTTATGCTAATTCACTCGCATTGCGAATTGAAAACTTTAGTCCAGGTGTTTTTTAATATTCATTTGTATGATTTATGTGATGTATGTTTTATGACAACTTTCATATTTTTCTCCATTTTTGTGCCTTATTAAATCATGTGGATTGATGTTTTTATTGTATCTTTTCCATGATATTATTTTTGAAATTGATGAGATGGCTATCTTGTTTACCAAAACGCTAGAAATTTTGATCGGATCAATTGTACTGGACATCGCACATAAATTTGAAAGTTATTAGTTCATTTTATAAGGACAAACTATAAAGAGTGTATGGTGTAAAATTATATCATTATTGATGTATATAGTATTTTTCACAAACGTACCTATTATACACGATTAATTTCTCTCTTTTTTTGATGTATTTTAGTGGGATTTATGCATGTATATTTATCATTTTGTTGAAGTTCATTGTGAGTTACACTAGTTTTCAATGATTGCACAATATTTTTAATGGGTTGGGGAGAGATTCTTTTTAATTTATTTTTATTGTAGACAATTTATAGAGTCGAACTATAATAATAATGGTCACGACGATGATGATGTATAATTGCACAATACTAAAAAGCCTAAATATTCAAGTGATAATTAATAAAGTGATAAAAGAAAAAATAAATAAATACCTAATGACATAATATTGTAATGTTTTTCACCTTTTCCGTGTTTCAACAGTATCATATTTTTCGATAGATCTAAGGTCCAAAATATGGAAAAAAGAAGATTTCTCAATTCTAATACAAGGTGCTTTTTAAACAAGACGTATTCTACCACTCGTTCCGCTATCAATTCTTTTTCCAAATTCAAATCCTTAAAAGAAGCCTATTGAATCGTGTATCTAAAAAGATCAAATTTAGATATTTGTACCCTAAGTAAGGAAGATATGAAACTTTGAGTATTGAGAGATGTTCTTGAACCTATTTGAGACGCTTGTAATATTAATATTGTCAAATAAGCTAGCCCAGCCAAATAAAGCTTATTTGAATATATGAAGTTTATAAGCTCTATAAATAAGTTATAATTTAGCTTATTATGTTCACCAGACATACACTATGAGTATGTTTGACAAACAAATCTGATAAGTTAGTTGATAGTTTTACTTGATAGCTAATAACTGATAGTTGAAAAGTTAGCTGGTGTATATAAAAGTGCTTGACAAATATAGCTGATAAGCTGACTCAAAAATATAAGATTACACAAAAGTACATATTAGATATATTAATGTTCACGTTATTTTTATTATTTCTTTTGGAAGATTGTTAGCATTGTAAATTTAATTATTGTTGTTTTTATTACATTACAATAATAATTAAAAAAATGTTTGTTTATTTTTTAAAAGAATTTTAATATTATAAATCTAATTGTTGATGTTATTTTTTATTTATTAATGTTAGCATTGTAAATCCAATTATGTTATTATTATTTTTAATAATTAAAATAGAAATACTACACAATACTAAAATAAGTTCAAATATTTAAGTAATAATAATGTGATAAAATAAATATAAAATTTAAAATATCTAGTGACATAAATGTTTGGTTTTCCAAAAAAAAATTAAAAGGGTTAAAAGAAGAATAAAATCAAAAGGCTTCACGAGCTTATTTGAAACACTTGTAATAGTAGCATCTAAAATAAGCTTACACTTTTCAAATAAGCTCGTCCAACCAAACAAGGTTATTTGAATATAAAGTGCTTATAAGATTTCTAATTAAGTTATAAGCTAACTTATTGTGCCTACTGAACATACACTTCAACTATATCAGCTTTATCAATTTTATTCGCCAAACATACCCAACATTTATTTAATACAAAGAGTTTATAAGTAATCCAAGTAATCAATAGACCAACTTAATATCAGTTATCAACTAGCTTTTCAGTTACTAACTTATCTATTTTAACCGCTAAACATACCCATAGTTTATTTGAGTGTAAATAACTTATAAGTGCTGCAAGTTAGCTATAAGCCAATTTAAAGTGTGTAATTTTGTAGATATGCAGTTTTCAGATATGATGTTAGGTTTCGTGATAAACGTCACCAGACCTAACACCAACTGAATCTCAGAAAGCAGCAGCGGAAAATATAAATAAAAATAAAGACAGTAAATTAATTTCAATTCGTAAGCAATCGTGCTTACGAACTTGGGTGTACAAACCCGAAAACTATATTACTTATCAACGTTTAAGATCAATACAAAATAATAAAAAGTAATATATGAAAAATAAAACAAATTGTATCAAACTCTTGYTACACAAAATACTCGTCGCCTCGGTATGATGATCTTCTTCGTTGGTTACGCAARTTCAAAGATCTTCGTGATTAAGATCGTGGCTTCAAGTCTCGTGGCAAAGTTTGTGATGATCTTCTTCGTTGGTTACGCAACTTTGAAGATCTCCTTGATTTGAATCGTTGCCTCAAGAAATCTATTTTCTCGTGTTCTGCTTCAAGGATGTGTGCGTCGTGTCTCTCTGTGTTCTTCGTATTTTCTCTTCTTGCGTCTTGGCCCTTAAATAATTAAACAAGACTCCTAGTCTTGTTAAACAAGTTAAATACGTATTTAGGAAACTAAATAAAGTTCTAGACTCCAACTAAGAAAGAAATCTAGAGTCCTAAAATACTTTGTGTCCTAAGAAAGGTAAACTACAAATAAGGAATAATATATGTGAAAATAATATTCCTAACAATCTCCCCCTTTTGCCTTTCTGGACAAAATACCCAAGACGCATGAAAATAATCAAAAGACTAAAAACTCCCCCTAAATTAGAAACTCCCCCTAAACAAATACTCATTGTTTAGAAGCTACCCTCCTCAGTCGCGTCTCTACACCTTCTCCCCCTTTTTGTTCGGAAAGCAAAAGGACCTCAAAAAATGAGTCCCAAAMCGCCTGGAACTGTGCTTGCACCGCCAGAACCAAAAAGCTGGACCATGTTGGAACTGATGTTGGGAAGACCAGAACCATCACCAGACATGACACCAGTTCGAAGAGGCGCCACGGTGCCTAAGAAGGTAATCAGATTCTGRTTCATGAAAARGGGGATCCGGCYCTCAGCAATCATGCCTCAGTTTGAAATCCCAAGAATAGCTCCTTAGCTTCACTCGTCAAGAACCTCGTGGAGATTGGTTCCATGTCCTCAATCTCGACGACTTGAGACGGAGCTTCATCAGAGCTAGAAGAGTGGTCGGAGGCAGCTGCAGATATCGGTGCACTGGCAGATGGAACATTGTCAGAATTGGAGCTGGGGAAAAGAACTGGTTCGGCACCGGGCAATGTTGGTTTCGGTGACATGTCACCAGAACCATCATGAAATTTTTGGGCAGCTTTAGAACTTTTTATCTTGGACTTTGGGTGGACTTTTCTTTTCATCTTGATGCAGTGTCTGTTTCCGGAGTTTTGCTTGGTGATGGTGAATTCGACATTCTGCAAGAGATTGGAAAACAACCACAAAACAAAACGAGTGCCGTAGGCAGTAAAATTGAGAGAAAGGAAACTCCATCTCTAAATATGACACACGATTTCAGACTAAACCGCCCATGATTTCCACTATCCAACCCACGTATAAACATAGAAAAATCGAATTTTAGCTGGCAAATTGAACCATCACCAAAGCCGTATAAAAAGCGTACAAAGTGACAAATCCAAAATTCATATCAATCTCATTTTACCTGCCCAGCACAGCCGATTACAACGCCACTGAAACAATCAAATAACTACATCCTTAAAAAAATCAAGAGACGTCAAAATAAGAAGCAAACACGAGAAACGGAACATTCAGCAATATAGGCAAATTCACAAAATATGAATGTCTTAAATTATGCCTAAAAGTATGACCTAGAAAGGTTAAAAAAATTCACATAAAGATTTTTAGAGATTTTGATCAGTGTTGCTTTTCATGACTGATGACATTAYACCCAACATTGCATAAGGTGAAGTCAATGAAAACAAACCCCTTAACCCAAGTTAATGACAACGTCAAAATCGCTCAATAAGGTGAAATTTAAAGATCAGACCTTTAGTCTTGTTTTTCTTCATCTTTTTAAGATTTAGAGAGGATTATTATATCTTCAGCAATTGCTGTTAACACCTTTTGTTTTTGYACCTYGGAGAAAACCTYTTTCTGCGGGAAAGTTCCACAATCACCTAATCGAAGAGGTCAGTCTTTTTGTCATCACTTTTATTACAACACATGACCTTATTTCTCTTTAAATCAGACTCAATGCATTCGTATGATGTATGAAAAAGAAAATAAAAATGCATGCAAATTATACAGATGTTATGACTGATGACATCTTTGGGCGTCATAACATCAAACCCAACATTGACTAGACAATGCACATTTTGAGATCTCTTCTCAAACGAGAGAAGGTCTCTAAATCTAATGTTTTTGTGAATATGTCAGCACGCTGACTGTCCGTCCCTACATGTTCAAGACTTATTATCTTTCTCTCAACTAAGTCTTGGATGAAGTGATACCTGATATCAATGTGTTTTATACTAGATTGCTGAACTGGATTTTTTAAGATGTCAATCGCGCTCGTATTGTCACATAGTACGGTCAAAATACTGCTATGGAGACCGTAGTCCTCAATCATCTGGTTCATCCAAAGAAGTTGCATACACGCACTTCCAGCTACAATAAACTCGACTTTAAGAGCATCATCTACATGTTTGGGCTCTATTTTGCCAAGAAACAAAGACTCTTGGAAAAGAGAACAGTTAGTTGACAAGAAAACAAACTTTACCATCGATTTAATGTTAGCTACAGGAGCAAATATCTTATTTGAATCCGAGTCTGATTCTGGAGCAGCCTGAGTTGGTGTTGGGTTCGGTGACATGTCACCAGACCCGTCACCACCTGCAACACCAGCTTTTTCCTTGATCAAACTTTCCACGATCTTGTACCTGCAGAACACATCACCAATTATTTGGTAACAATTGTCAGAGGTCCTCAAACCAGTGAGGATACGTGCATTGCCTTCATCATACACTTCACATTTTTCACGGGTGAACTTGACATTAAAACCACCATCGCATAGTTGGCTTATGCTTATCAAGTTCGCCGTTAAACCTTCCACTAGCAACACATTCTCAAGCTTTGCAATACCAGGGACATGAAGAGTTCCTTGGCCAATGATTTGACCATTTTCACCTCCACCATACTTCACCTTTCCTCCTTGAAACTTGATAATGTTGGAAAGTAGATCTTACGAGCCGGTCATGTGTTTGGACCAACCACTATCGAAGTACCATGCTCCTGGAACATGAGAATTCAGAGAAGTATAGATCATGTTACACTTGACCTCGCTCTTTCTTACCCAYACTTGTCTGAACTTGGTGTTGCCTTTGGTGACGGAAACCCCAGTTCTGTCATYAGTCCCAACACCATGGCTGATTCTCTGAAAAGGACTTTTCTTCCCGGTTCTCTTCCAGCAGAAGGGACGTATGTGGCCATGATCTCCACAGTGATGGCAAACATACTGCCTTCTTCTCTTCTTATGGCGCTTGARAGATTCTCGMTCGTGGCTGACTTGAWGCGATTGTTGCTCCYGTTTGTAACCAATTCCATGTCTTGAAGTTTCTGGATATGATATCTCCATAATTTCATCTAACTTCGCCTTTCCCTTGTTGAGGTTTGAAATAGTATCTTGAACCTTTTTTAGCTCAGCCCTTACTCGTTCCAATTCTGAATCTTTCCTTGTAAGAGAGGRCTCCAACCGGGTAATGATCTTCACTTGATCATCTATCTCATGAGTAAGCTTTTCAACTTTGATCGTAAGGGWTTTCACTTTCAAAACCTGATTTCCCCATTTGGAAAATAGTTCATCATTCTCCACGCACAGCTTRTTATATTCGTCGCGATAATCCTCAACCTCAGCATTAAGGCACAGGGTGTTGGAATTGATGTTGTGAACT
>BMAC01000425.1:774869-790915 GCA_014905375.1 Phtheirospermum japonicum | reverse complement strand
TTTTAGCATAATTGGGATTTGCATTGAGATTTCGCAGCCTCATATTCTTGATCAACCTCAAAACCATGCAATGAGTGTATAAATGTGAAGAATTGATCGCCACATAAACTATGCCTGGCCTAGTGCCTTTTGTAATTGCCGACAAAATCTGATGAAAAACTTTTTAGAATTTATTGTTTTTCCACCAAGTGGAAGCCCGTTGCTAGAATTATTTTGCGATCCAATTACTTCTTTCAATGTTTTATGCATATTTTCAAAATAATGTCTACTCATCATTAGATCTTCATGCCAAGTAATAATTTGTGCACGCACCATTAATTCTGCAAGTGGAGTTCCAATAAAGATCGAATATGTTGAATCTGGGTGGAGATTAAAAGGAACCTTGAATCTAAAATGTCCAGTTCTTCCTTTTGGAAAAAGAAGATAATTTATGCCGCTAAATATTACATCCATAACAATTTCACCATTAGATCTAACGGGCGCATAAAGCATCCTCCAAACAATATTTTACCAGTTCCTCCGTATCCATAGATGAATAATACACCACTGGTCGAATATACCGTATCCATGACTTTATCACAAAGTAACGTTGATCAACATTCAAATTATTAACCAATTCACCATGTTATTCAATGAGTGCCTCACGATCATACTCCAATTCTTAGCAATAAAATAATTGCAATACATACTGGAATCGACAACCTTTAAAATTAGCATGGGAGGAAAGTCTTTTAAACTCTTTCCCATACTTTACAATAAATTATCAACTTCAAGTAAAGTAAGGTTGTGAATCTCAGTATCACTCATTTGTAAATCTTAAAAAAGAAAAATCTCGTTGAAATGCAATTAAAAATATTGGTAATGAAATTAATATAATATAACTAATAATTTATAGAGGATAAAAAAATGTCAAGAATTGCTATCTTTGAATTTTTTTCAACTTTCGTTGATTGTATAGAATGTCATCTGATAAGTCTTCCCAATAGTTCTCCCACACTTTTTGGGACATGTTAAAAATTTTGATGCAAGTAAGGTTGTAAAAAAAGATCTCACATAATGTGTTGATCCCCAATTAATTTCTTTAGATATACCGTTAATATATTCTCTATCATCTAACTACAACCTCAGAGAACAACATGCATTGTGATATGTATCGTATTGCATGCCGTTAATTTTCTCGAATTACATTTAGAAGAAACTGAGCATAATATTTATCAACCCGATCCTGGCAGAATATGGTAAATTCGTGCCAATGAAAACAAATGTAGTTGTTTACATGTTCATTCTTTTGTTCTTGAATTCCAAATAAAATTTAAAAGAAATTTAACATAAGTTAAATTCCATGTTTCTGGATATTTTTTATTCACTTTAAACGAACCTAAAAACATGTTATGATGTGTTGATTTGCGTTTTATTTCCGCGTTTAACTCATCATTACCATTATACAATACATTATACTTTCTGAAAAGATGAAAACTCAAACACATGATAGGTAGAGTTTCATACTTGATTTCATAACCTAATATTCTCTACGCCTCATTGCATGGATAAATGTAACGACAATCATAATACATGTTGATCTTATCAATATGTTTCTCCTCTACATCTCCATCTTTATTCTGATTCAACGTTGATGTGATCCTATCGTTACCTTTGTTGACATATTTGAACAAATATTTGATAGGTGTGGATTGGTTACACCATTCAATATTCAAATCAACTTCATTCTTCAGTAATAGATAAAGATTATGTGAAACAACTCATCGATTATCTAGCTAAACACAATTATTTGTAACTACGTTTATATTTTGGGTAACTATCATTATCGACAGTATTAGTATCTACAAACCTCTTCGTAAGACTTTTTGTGTAATTTCCATCAACCATGCAGGAGAAAATCTTCGCAAATGATCACATGGTGCATGAATCATCAAAATCGATACAGCATAATAATATCTTACATCTTCCTTTTCATCAGGAATTTTAGTTGAATTGATTCGATCAATAGCACCAGCATTTGGGCATTTGTCTTGCTTTGATAGAAAATGAAGTATGTGCGCATAATAAAGACATCTCTTTTGGAACTTCACGCTGCAAATAACTAAAATTAAAATTATAAAATACAAATTAACGATAAATTTAAAAACAACAAATATTAATAATTTATCACTCTTAGATAATTAATATAAAATATAAGTTTTCTTTATACTCACTTGAAATAATTATTTTAAAATTTTTATATCACGTATATCTCTCTTCAAAGAGTCCAACTTGGTTTTGAAACTCCTTGAAATTATATTAGGCCAACCTCTAGTTTTAGATTTCTTTAATCAACAAAGCGAACAATCTCCGGCCATTTAGGACTGTACGTGAATATAATAAATAAATTAGGATACTGTGCCCACCGACAAATTGCCATGGGATTTTGGTAATTTTGAATCATAAAGCACTGCCAGTAAATGTCGTAGATAAACAACATAAATACCAACACTTGAGCCATCTATCTCACTTCATTACACTGCATCAGCAATCCCACTGTACATCTGCCTTCACAATTTTTTTTGGGTTCTAACGTACCATAATCTTGAAGATTCAATTATCGTATATCCATAAACTAAAACTATTGTGTAAATCATTGACTATATAGAATAGTGAGTATCTCAGTGTCTTTTTCATGCAACTAGTGAGAAAATAACTCTCTCTGGACATATTGTCTACCCTTACCTTTAGAATTTTGATATTTAGAAAAAGATATATCTACATTATATTTGTCTTCCCCGTACGTAAATAACAATGAATATTGTAGAGTAAGGTACGAAGGATGCAACTCATTGATACATTTCAAATTACCATATCTCTTTTCTACTACAATATCCATGTTACCACTTTGAGGATCAACATCACCAACAACTAATAGATAAAACTCATCCACTTTTAGAAGATTGTGAGTCTTTTCCTCTTCTCCCACGCAGACGTAATTTCATTTCACAAACACCATCCTCTCCAACCGTTTGTTTAACCACAAAATAACAAAGAACTCACAGTGAAAATAAAAAATATGTATAAGTGATTATAAATAAATAAATATATATATATATATATATATATATATATATATTATTTTTTTTCAAATATTTATTATTTTTAATATTAATTAGGGTATATATGTTAAGAAAATTCCTATGTAATTAAATAAACTAATCCTAGGTGAATTTTTAATTAAAAAAAGAAACTAAATAGTCATTAATATTAAATATTATTTTATGAGATCAATTAAAAAAATTGAGTTATAATAATATTCGATAAATAACATGTTGAAAGTTTATAAAACAAATATTAAATTATATTGTGTTTCACATTTTTGTATAATTTACTTTAAAAAAAAGTGGATGAATTATTTTTTTAAAAAAAAGTGATAAACTTGATATTGTTGGACTCACAATAAAAAATAAAATAAAATAATAAAAAAATTAAAATCAAAATAATATATAAGTGATTATATATACACACACATATATATTCAAATGATCTTATTATGTTTAATACTAATTATAGTACCTATTCTAATTATGTTAAGTAAATTCCTAAATAATTAAAAAAACTACTGTAATGTGACTTTTTAATTTAAAAATAAATTATATCATTATTAATATTAATTAGCATACCCATCTTAATTATTTAAAAAAAATTATACATAAAAAAATCCTAATCCAACTTGATATTTTTTCTCTCCGCTACTCATACTTTTTTCTTTATTCAAACCTCTCTTTAATATATATATATATATATATATATATATATATATATATATATAGAGAGAGAGAGAGAGAGAGAGAGAGAGAGAGATCACCACCTCTCCATAACACGATCTTACACAAGTTTTTATGATGATGGAGAGCAGAATAGTAGGGGCCAATTTCTAGTTTTGCATAACCGTTGTGCCCAAATTATAATTTTTAATGTCATATTAAGGTTCATAGTAAGTTTCAGTTGAAAAATAGATAAAATTTAAACTCTGATTTGAAATGTGGGGAAATCAAACCAAAATTTTTTAATTTAAAGATTTTACATATTCACATGTAATATGCGGGTGTTGTACGTTTTACATTTTTTAAAACTCAAATTTCTAAGGGGTTTTTCCGTCAATTTTAGGGTATTTTTATATAGTACTTTACAACTAATTTCATGACTCACGGAAAAAAACCTAAAAAATTCTTTATTATAAAAGTAGTCTTACTGTAATTAGAACAAATAATATTTTGATTTGTGTGTAAAAATTATTTAATGTGAAAAATTATACTCCTGTAAAGGGGAAGATATTAACAATTTGTATGTACTATTTCAATATTATTCTTTTAGTATTTTTAATGAAAATTTAAGGGGGGTGTATTCATTTGGAACTTATAGAGACATTTTAAGATTTGTTTAAGTATAAGTAATTTGTATGGATTTTATATATTTGTTGGGAGTTTATAAAAGTTTTGTGAAATCTCATGTTTAAAGATGGGATTTGGTAGTGGGATTTGGTGTATATAATTAACTTAGAAGTCTAGGAAAATCCAGTCAAATTACAAATCCAAAGAGTATTTGACTTTTTAAATACCTCATGACAATTTAAGATTTTAAAATATCTCAAATGAATACCTTGAGACTTTTATGGACATTTATTAATTCATTAGAAATCTCAATTAAATACTTCAAGACTTTTATATGTTTTAAAATGTCTTAATTAAATACACCAGGATTTTAAAATTTTTAAAATGTCTTTAAAAGTCCTAAATGAATACACCCCACTAAATTTTTTCAAATTGCACATAATATGATGGTGATAAACTAGTATATATATTCTCTGTAGTTAAATTTTTCCATGGAAAGAGAAAATAAAATAGGACAACTTATATTATAGGAAATGACTACGGTGCCGTGAATGCACCATACCTCCCAACCCCCTGCATTTACATCCATTGATCTTATCATTATCCATAACAAACTTTTGATCTAATGGTTCTGATTAAGTTGGAATGGTACTTTCACGGCACCGTAGAAATCCCCTATATTATATACTTAATTCCATATTCTCACAACCATTTACATTATTAATAACTCGTATCTTGTTTATATTCATTATGGGTTACACTCTTGTCAATTTGGAATTACGGATAATCCATATCTTGTTTATATTCATCATGAGTTACACTTTTGTCAAATTGGAATTACGGATACAAAAATCAATTTATCATAATATTGGATCAAAATTTTGTAAAAATTAATACTGATTAATAAAAAAATCAATACTTCATGCTATAAAAATTAATATATCATAATTTGGATCAAATAACCTGACGAATCACGGCTCATCAATTTACCATGATACAAGTATTTTTCATTCGTAACATATTTATTACGTATATATTATCACTAATGCATATTATATCACTAAAATATTTTTACATATCACTAAGTATATTTATTATGTACTGTTTGTATATTTATCTGTACATTCGAATCATAATACATCTGTACCGAGTTATTAATTATATACTCTCATAAGAGTGATGGGAAAGTGTGGGTGAATAATTAGGAAACGACAAGTTTTTGACCGCATCCGCGTATTAGTACAGCAACCAGTCAACTGTTAATAATTTATCACATAATTTAGTGGTAGTACAAATTATATAATTCTAATTCGATGCAAATCACTATGCGTTTGTTAAAAACAAATCTATTATGACTGATTGCTTCACGACGATGTAGTCCATCCTTCCTGAAATAAATTAATATTAATAATAATAATAATAATTATTATTATTATCCATATCATCCTTTATACCTAAAATAAGAGTCGTTTACAGGTGATATTATATACTGTTTCTTTAGTGTAGGCGGCGCAAGGCCTAAATTATAATTATCAGGTGATATACCTAAACTTATTTTAAATAATTATTTAGAATTTTTACAATCATGTAACTGATTTTATTTGTTTTTAATTATATACATATAATACTAAATTGAACGTAATTATTCTTAAATTACTATATATTGAGTTTACAATGAACGTTGTTAATAATAAAAAAATAAACTAATATTATTTATATATTGAGTAAAATATTATTTATACGTATACTTTAACAGTCAATATGTAACATCCCATATTTTTATTTTAACTTGTTTGAGAATCATGAATATTTTATTACATTTTTATTTATTTAAATTCTAATTTTCATTTAAAATATTTAATTCATTTTAAACCCAATTTGATTGGACAGCGTTTAATTAGATTTTCACAAGTTATTATTTGATTGGACAGCGCCGTCTTGCCAGATGCCAATCGCCGACAGAAAATTTAGCCTTGCCCGATGCCGCCCTCGAATATCAAGCTCTATTGGTCTCATCCTCGTCACTCGCCGCCGCCTCGTTGCCGTTGAGCGTGCTGGTGCGATGGGACGAGAGGGGGAAAAAGGTGCGAAGAGGAGGGTTTTGGATTTGGGGCTCAGAGGATATTTTGCTTGAGCAGTTAATTGGATTTTGGTTTGTGTTGAATTTGGAGTTAATTCTCAATTGGAGATGTATTGGGGGATTCTGGCGTGAGTAGATGTTGATGTTGGTTGTGAGATGCAGAGAGATGTGTTACGGGGAAGAAGAAGGGGAGAAATGGGACTGAAGTGATGGGAATTGATTTTATGCCCAACAACTTTCTAAGATATTCAGATTGACCCCAAAAGTTTTCAGTTCGTTCGATTGAGCCACCAATTTACTCAGAACTCAAGATTCAGCCCCCAGAGTTATAAGAAACTCCGTTTCAGCCTATAGACATTTCCAATTATCTTCTTTCCACCATCCAGCTTCAAGAACTTTACAAAAACAGCCATTTGACTTGATTTCGAGGTTTGACCGATCAATTCTTTTAATTATTCATATTTTAAGTTATATAAGCTTTATATCGTATTATAAGTTAAATTATATTTTCATGTATGAGTATTGATTTTGAAACTTATGATTTGCAAACACGACCATCTGCATATTTCAAACGTCAGTTTAAAGGTAGGGATAACTAAAACCTTTCTATTTACAGTTCATATTTAAATGCGTATTATTTTAACCTATGTTGATGATTATATAACCCAGAGGTGGCGTTTCGTCACAAATTATGTGCAATAGGGGTGAGCAGAAATACTGGGTACCCGGTTCCGGACCCGGAACCGCATGGGACCCGTCGGGTCCAGTCCCGAAACCGGACCCGCCGGTACCGATTCTGGTTCCAAATTTTTGGAACCGGTTATGACCAGTTCCGGTTTTGGGTCCACACTTTCGAGACCCGGTACCCACCGGGTACCCGGTGGGACCGGTTCCGGGGTTGGGTACCCGTTGGTACCAGTTCTTGAACTGGGTACCCGGTACCAAGTCTTTATTATTATTATTACTATTATAGTTTATCTATATAATTAATTATGCACTAGAATTTTATTTTTTAAAAATGGCTAATATTTATAGTAATATTTGATTAAATACTATGTGGTTTAAATTTTGGTGATTGCATGGTATAATGAGATTATTTTCATTTAATTAAGAAGCATAATTTAATACATAAAATCCATTAATTAAATATTGTATTAAATTATTTTTTGGTGATTGCATGGTACCGGGTACCCGGTTTTCGGAACCGGTTCCAAAACTTTGGACCCGGTTAGTACCGGTTTCGGGACCGGTTCTCTTTTCTTGGACCCGGTCTTGACCGGTTCCGATTTCGGTTCCAAGAAAATTTCCGGGTACCTGGTTCCGCTCACCCCTAATGTGCACATAGTCATGCGACCCAGAGAATTTTTAAAAAATTGTCGCATGACCCAGAGATAGAGGTGCAGCAATGCACAACAGAGGTACATTTATTGTACAACAGAGGTGCAACAATGCACAACAGAGGTACATTTATTGTACAACAGAGGTGTAATTTATTACACAACAGGGATATGATTGTCCAGAACTATTATATTATGCAATTATTATGAACTGTACTCCCTACTGAGCGAGTTGAAAGCTCATCCCTTTTTAAATAACATTTTTCCGGTCATGTGAAATCGGAGCGGAAGCGTGGTGGTGACGACGATAGTAAGACGACGATAGTAAAAAGGCGATAGTAAGACGACGATAGTAAAACCAAGAATTTAAGGTCATGAGATTTTATTTAATATTCCAACTTGATTAATTAGACGTATTTGAATTATTTTATTTCCGCAAAGATTACTATTAACTATTGGATTTACTGAAATGCTATTTATGAAACTTCATTATTATTATAAATATTATAATTATTAGTTTTATTAAAGTCAAATGATATTAGATTTATTTACTTTCATTGAAAAGATATTAGATGGCTTTATTTCAATAAAGTTAATTATTTTAATTGTTTATTTATTTTTAAATTAACTGAGAATAATTTTTAAAAGTAACGTCCCTCATATTACTTTTATTAAAATATAATTACTTCCGTTTGTGTTTCCGCTATGAAAAACTAGGGCGTTACACAATATATTATGAGGTTATTATATTGTAGAATAATTAATTAGAATAAGAACTATGTTATATTCAAAATTAATTCAATGATACGTTAACAATAATAATGAAAAATATACTAGTAATACTTTATATATTCAATGAAGATATAAATTAGGTTTCTATAAAAAAAAATATGTCGGTAATATTTATTATTATACTTCAGTTAAAGTTATATATTTTATATATTCAATGAACATATAAATCACAGATATTTTAAAAAATTAAAAAATAAATCTCAAAATATTTTAAGATTAGACAAAAATATAATTAGAATACAATTATTTATTCTACTATCAAATTTGTTAAATAACTATGTCAGATTTTATATTTTAAAATTAAAAGATTACCAAAAACATTGGAAATATTACCAAATATTATATATATTTCGAAATCAAAAAAAATATATAATATTGGAATTATGTAAGTGTATCCTTATAACTCTCAAATCCATAGAAATTAACCATTTACACTACAAGAAATCTGCTGTTCAGTGACGATTTTTTTTTCCACGCACAAACTTTCGTCATGGTATGTTAAACAATATTGACGGTTTTTGCATTCGTCATAGAATAACACCCTTCTATGACAACATTTATTGTCGTCACAGTTGTTCACCGATTTCGTCACGAATAATCATAGTTTATGACCATCAAATGTATTTTGTCACATTTTTGGGATGACAAAAAAAAAAAACTGTTCGGAAAACACATTTTATGACAAGCATATAATAATATGTGACGATAATTGGGTGTCACGATAAATTTGTAGTTGTGACAGAATTAATTTTGTCACTAATGTTCCCTTTAATAACGGTGACGATATTTGGTGTCACATCAAGTTTCTTTTCATGACAATGCTACAATTTGTCATCAGTTCTAGAAGAAGGGCGTCAATATTATTTTGACATGAAAGAGTTCTATTTTGAGGTCAAATATGAATTTGTCATTGTAATTTTATTTTTGGTACAAATTCACACCAGAATTAGGAAACTCTTCCGATAACAATTTTGATAATAATTAGATGATATTTGGTATCACCACATAATTGTGTTACTAAAAGACATCATATTTCTCATTAACTTTTATGAATTTAATAGTAATTAAATTTAATTAATATATATATTGTATAATATTTGAAGTACTCAATAATATTAAAAAAAAAAATCTAACGTTAAAGAGATATATTAATTAAAATAAATTGTAGAATGAAAACCACATATATGAAAATTGGACAATTTTTTAATTTTAATAATCAAGCTATTGATAACAGCCCATCATTCTCTTTCATTAAATCGAAAATATCAAAAGAAAATATAAAAGTCATGTATGTAATTGTCTCATCCAAAAGCCAATAGTTGCCAAGCATATAAAGACTACTAATTATAAACTAGATAGGATTCCTGAAAGTATTTGTTCCATGCACGAGACAAAAATCATCCGTTAACAATATATTGTTTGTTCTTCAGGGTAAGAGACAAATCCCTCGAGCGACACTAAACTCCGAAGAGAGAAACGAGATTTACCCACACAATCCTCCTAATAAATAATCACAAGACCACGCAACTTGATCAATTTCAGCCAATACGTCTTCATCCACATAACATATTTCTGCAAAAATTGCAAATAACGTCAAGATTAGAAAACAAAGAAGAGATACTTTTCACATACAAAAATTTGCTTCCAAAACAAACACATACAAAAAATGAAGAACATGCTTAACAAGTGAGATTAAGAAAAAAAAAATGAAGAACAGGCCAAACACATAGAATTATTTTGTACCAAAATAATCACGTGGGATTAACAAAAAAATATAAATTTATACCTCACTAATCTTCTCGATAATCATCATCACTGTCTGCGTCTGTCTCTTCATCAGAGTCGTCGTTTTTTTGAGAATCTTCGTCGCTGGTGCAATAGTCAAGTAACGTGTCATCTAACTCGTCAACATCATCTAAGTTTGGTCCCTCAACAACTTCAGCTGACCTTGCGGTAATCGGCGCTTCAATGACCTCCACGTCCACGTCATCCCTGTTTAAGCAATCTACTTCATCAAGATTAACCTCAAGCGGATTGTTTGTATCATTCTCCTGATATACAACATTTTTCGTAGACAAAACATCGTCGACATCCACTTCTTCATCGTGCATCTCCGTAACATCATAAACATGCCTATGGTGGAATGGAATTATGACACGCCAATCATGTCCTAATTTAGGATCATTAGTGTAGTAAACTTGCCTTGCTTGGTCAGCTAATATGTAAGGGTCGTCCTCGTACCATTTTCCAGCAACTCGGAAACTTACAATATTTCCGTCTTTTTGTATCCCCGTTCCTTTCTTTTTTTCAAGATCAAACCAATCACATTTGAATAAAACAATCTGCCTGTCTTTGACATAATCTAACTGAATAATATCTTTTAAAACCCCATAAAAATCAATGTTGTCATCTCCATGGTTACCCTCCACTACAACCCCACAGTTTTGAGTTTTCCGACGGCTATCGCGTTGTTCAGTTAAAAATCTCACCCCGTTCACGATGCAACCAGAAAACTTTCTTACACACTTATGAGGTGAACATGCGAGTGAATATAAAGATTCATTTACATGTGATGGCTCCTCTCCATATAACTTAGCCATCTGTAAAACAAGAATAACAAAAATTAACTCATACGCTTAAAAATTAATTTTTATTTACTTTAAGTATTATATTACTTATTTTTTGAACCACGCCGTAAATTTCTCTTTATGTTCCTGGACTAAATTCGCACAATTGCCCAACAAAAGCTCTTCCTTGTGCTTCCTACAATCAAGATAAAAAGGTAATTCATATTTATTAAATAATTAAAATTAATTAGAATGTGTAAAAAAATTTTATAAAATACTTAGTCCAAAAATGGTGAAACCTCTTCGCAATTTTGGAAGACAAACCACTGTAGAGCATTGAACTCTTCCTCAGATAAATGTACAAGTTTTGTTGCTCCGAAATGACGGTATTTTTGTGAGAATATTGATAGACTATCATCAACTTTTTTATCATTATTCCGCTCATCTCGGTTAAATCTAGTTTCAATTCCCTGTAAGTACATCGAGCAAAATGTTAAACACTCTTTTGCGATATATGCTTCGGCCACTGATCCTTCGGGATGAGCTTTATTGCGCACACTCTGCTTCAAGCCACATAGAAATCTATAGAAAGAAAAGGTCACCATGATGATATCTATAAACTTAGATTCAATTACAATTTTTGTAAAACCAATGAAAAATATATATAATAATCGGCATGGTAGAAATATAAGTTCAGATGCAATTAAAAGTTTGTAATTTAATATTATTACCGTTCAATGGGATACATCCARCTGAARTYKACTGGGCCACCAAGDAATGCCTCATCRGGTAAATGAATAGGCAAATGAACCATGACGTCAAAGAAAGTTGGAGGATATATTTTTTCAAGCTTACACAAAATCAAGCAAATATCTTCTCTCATTTTCTCCAATTCACTTCTTTTCAACTTCTTGCAGCACAGGTGTTGGAAAAAATGACCTAACTCGGTCAGTACCTCACGCACTTCCTTATTTAAGGATCCGCGAATCCCGACAGGAAGTATTCGTTATAAAAGTACGTGACAATCATGACTTTTCAACCCAGATAAATTGTGGTCGCTTGAACTAACACAACGAGAGATATTGGAAGCATACCCATCTGGAAATTTAACAGACTTTATAAACTCACACAAGTCTTGTCTCTCTTTCTTTGACATAACATAACAAGCAGATGGCATCACACATGTTCCATTAGGTCGCCTCACTAAGTGCAACTCCTCACGAATTCGCATGTCCTCTAAATCTAGCCTCGCTTTCATCGTATCTTTTGTTTTCCCATCCACACTCATCAAGGTTCCTAATATACTCTCACATATATTTTTTTCGATATGCATTACATCTAAATTATTCCGTAATTTCAACTTACTCCAATAGGGTAAATCGAAAAAAAATACTATGCTTGGTCCAATTTAACTCCTCTGGCTCCCTCTTCCTCGAGATATGCCGGAACACCACCAACATTCTCTTCGCGATCGTATTGCTTGCCGAGGTCCAACAACATATCGTCAACACCATCGTCAGTCAAATATTTATCCCAAGGCTCGTCTTCAGTTTCAACATCCTCATTAGTATGTGTACTTCCTTGAAAACTTGCATTTGATTCACCATGATAAAACCATATGATGTAACCTGGATCCATCCCCCGAAGCATAATATGTTCTTTAACTGTTTGTTGGTCTTCAAATGTTAAGTTCAAACAGCGCACACATGGGCATCGAACATTGCACTCCTTACCCATATGTGATTCGACAAACTGTATGAACTTATTGACTCCCTCCACGTAAGCAGGCGTATATCTGGCGGCATGCATCCAACTCTTGTCCATTTTCAGCCACGGAATTTTAAAATTGATTATCCTATAACACAAATCAATAAAAGAGTCATTGATCTATAACATTGCAGCCCAAAAGTCCAAAATAATACACGACACGAACAGTATCAATAAGCATACATAAATAATTAAAATAATTAAAATATCAACGAACAAGTTCTAAAGGAGTCAAACCACAAGTTTTCTGTTAGGCTAACATCAGAAAATTGCCAATAAGATCGTAATCAGATTATGTAAATAAGATAATGAATTAATTAAAGTATGACGTAATTAGTATTTTAATTATCAAAACCGTCAATATTTAATAACTTTTGTTTTTAGAATGAACTTTAAGCAAATACTTGTGAACACAAATTATTCCAATTATGTTGTATTTTTCCTCTCATTCTTTATTGTGAGCTTCCTATAACAAAACCTAAAATTGTCTCTGAGATTTCTTTTATCTATTTGGTTTCCACTGGGTGAGCATTTATATAACGGAAAACAGGGAAATTGTTTGTAGATGAGAAACAATTAATCGACAATAATGTAAACATAACTATATTCATATCAAGCATATTGAGTTGTTAAACACTCAGAAGTTTGAACAGTATAAAAAAGCCAATCATCCGTGACCTGGAGAAGATCAAACTCAAAAAACTAATTCCATGTAGTAAAATGGAGCAGTCGATAACTCAGACAAGTTTTATGTCGAAGGAGTCAATGTGCACAACACTATTCATAACATTCCTATTGATAGTTCAGAATATAGATTATTTCTACTAATCTATAATATAACAACAATACAAATATAACAAATCAGAATATATTTCTACTAATTATTTCTACATAATTATTTCTTCAGATTAGTATATTTCTACTAATATACTAATTCTTCAGATTAGTATATTTCTTCAGATTAGTATATCACAAATATAATTATTTCTACAAATCAGAATATATTTCTACTAATTATTTCTACTAATTATTTCTTCAGATTAGTATATCACAAATATAATTATTTCTACAAATCAGAATATATTTCTACTAATTATTTCTACTAATTATTTCTTCAGATTAGTATATCACAAATATAATTATTTCTACAAATCAGAATATATTTCTACTAATTATTTCGTATTAGTCAATGTAAATATTTCTACTAATTATTTCTTCAGATTAGTATATTTCTACTAATATACTAATTCTTCAGATTAGTATATTTCTTCAGATTAGTATATCACAAATATAATTATTTCTACAAATCAGAATATATTTCTACTAATTATTTCTTCAAATTAGTATATCACAAATATAATTATTTCTACAAATTAGAATATATTTCTACTAATTATTTCTACATAATTATTTCTTCAGATTAGTATATTTCTACTAATATACTAATTCTTCAGATTAGTATATTTCTTCAGATTGGTATATCACAAATATAATTATTTCTACAAATCAGAATATATTTCTACTAATTATTTCATATTAGTCAATGTAAATATTTCTACTAATTATTTCTTCAGATTATAACAAATTCAAATATATTTCTAAATAATGACTTACAAAAAGCAAAATAAATATAACAACAATACAAATATAATTATATTGATAAATAAAAAATATCTTATGTCTAAAAATAATATTTATGTAGGCTTGTTAAGTGCAGACTTATTAATATATAAATATATTTGAACAAAAGAAGAGAATAAATTAGTTTTCAGATTAGAAAATAAGAAAATTAATTGAGACATAGTTCATAACATTCCTATTATAGATCTCCAAGTTATAAACGATGAATCAGATTGTACTTAACTTTATCAGCCTATTGGTAGATCTGCACATTCCTCTTACAGCTCTCCAAGTTAGTCTCTATTTGTAGTAATACTGAGACATAATTAATTCATGTAGTTGTTTTCACCATTGAGGTATTAAATCTAAAGATCATTTGAAACTTAGACTCTGAATGTAACCATCCAACATTTGTAGCAAGCATCTGAATGTAACCATCCAACATTTTTTCTAAAAACTGATGTAATTTCCAGATGAAATGTTCGATTTTACCCTCTGTGAGAAATTAACACATACAAACAACTAAATAAACAAAAACATAACTAGCCATTTCATAGTAACACATTVTGTACTAAATATTTAATAATATAACAATCATAACACCAGAGAACTTCAAAGGGTTTATTTCAAGATTHCACAATCTATATACAAAACAAAACACATATTCCTCCAATTACGTTAACGAGAAAAAAAATTAAATAGTTTTAAATTTGAAATGATTGTTATCTTTATTAGCCCTAAAGTTCTGTGCACTTACAAACAAAACAATACAATGGTAATTATTTAAAGGATTATATACGAAAACAAGCCATCGAATTTGGTTTATTTACAAAAGAGAAAAAAAAATTCTTGAATAAAAATTACACAAACAAGGGCAGGGGTTTCCCCGTAATATTTATCTTTGTATCCATTTACATAGCTTCAAAGACCGGAAACGAAAGCGACATCGAATGGTTTTCACATCAAACTGGTTTCATGTTTGAAACTGCATCCCGTTTCAGACCTCTATTAGTTTTCATAGAGGTAATACATAATCACCCCATCCCCCCACCGATCACCCCTCGCTCTCTATTTCTCGAATGTATTCTTAGTAGTAGTACTTTATAAGTGGCAAATGCAGATTAATATCACTCCTACGACATTATCAACTAAAGACATGTTAATTATACTTTCCAATGTCGTCTATCCTTTATGTTTCAAATTTTTTCTCAACTCAATCATCAATCTAATAACCTTACCTGACTAAACATATGGCACTGATCTAACACTAGTAAAACCGACCAGTGATCATTTCTAAAGGACCATATATATTCTCCTTTTTCATATTGCATTATAATATAATGCCTAGATTATATTAGTAAATTAGGAATGAATGATCATATCTAACACTCGGCCTGTTCTGTTTACCAAAAAATGAATGACACACATACATATATATATATATAGATAGATACACACACACACACAAGTTTAGTAACTTCTGCAATAATTATAAGTGATTATTTCA
>BMAC01000425.1:766192-769732 GCA_014905375.1 Phtheirospermum japonicum | reverse complement strand
CGGGGAAAAAAATGAAGATAGAGGTTGATCCAATGATTGGAAGACCTAAAAGTCGAGTGCAATCTGCTAAGTTCTCAAGTCAGATTGGGGTAGTGACACGGGATGTCCTTCCGGTGCCGAGGAAGTGGAAGAAGGTGGATGTAGAGAAGAGTCTGGGGCCAAGCATTGACCATATACAGGTAGTGTTTTTACACTTTCTTATTTTGATGAATTTTAATCTTGTATCGGCTTAATGATACATCGCTGTGTTATATGCAGATTCATATGGATGTCAATTTGGAAAAACCGGGTGTCAAACAGTGCATGATTGACAGAATTCAGTCAAGTTCCCAACAACCGCGTTACAGGCTGCACAAGCATTACTTGAAGTACCCTAACATTGAGGAGGCTAAGAAAAATAGGCCACGTTCTTGTCATGAGCAACAGAACTGAGAATCGTTGTGCGACCATCTCAATTCAGCCGATTTCAAGGTAATATAATTCAAAACAAATACTTTTGTTTATATAGTATGATATATATCATATGTATGTTTCTGCCATGAGAATATTAATATTTGTGTTTTTTGCAGAATCGAAGCGACGCTAATACAAAAAATCGGAAAAAACTGCGAGCTCCACATATTACAGGCTGAACTCCTTTCACCTACTTCAAAATGAATTTGTAAGTGTTACCAAGATTTTTACAACAAAATTTTTAGATATATCCGTTACCCGTTAGTAAAATCAATGTTGTGAAATTTGTTGCGATGTAAAGGAAAAATCGTTGACAATGATATATAAATTAAATCCACTTAAGTACGACGAAATGTACATTTCAGTATTAAGTTTATTCCTTCTTGGTGCAATTTTTATATTTCTGTTCTGAATTTGTTTTATTTTCTTTTTTGAATGCTGATTAGTCAGAGAAGGAGGTCGATGAATGCGACATTATCGAACTTTACAAGCGCACGCATAATACGGTGAAAGGTGGTTGGTCAAGTGCTGAGGCGGGAGAAAACTGGGTAACTAACTAACTAACTAATACATGCTTTTTATAATCCAACTTTGTTAATGATCATGTTATTATTATTATACTTACGTCGATGTGTTTTTATGACGAGATGGTAGCAATGAAAGAAAAGTACGCCGAAGAAGGGATTGAGATCACAGAACAGGAGATAGCAATTGAAGTTCTTGGCCATGCCTCTGGTTATATCAAAGGCATTGGTTATGGACCGAAACCTCGAGGAAAACGCCCTAATTCGAACACCCAACTACTGCAAAAGGAACTGGCAGACACTCGAGGAAAGCTACATGAGTCGGAAGGTCAAGTGACGGAGCTCAAGAATGAAGTCGATGATTTGAAAAATCAATTGACTCAGCAAGGCGAGTGCATCAACAAGCTTATGACCTTCATGAGAGCAAATGAGTCTGCTTTTGGTGGGGATGCTTCGGGTGGGACCTGATCCATTATATTCCACGTAAGTCGAAATTTCCAGTTTTAATTTTGTGAACTTTGTATAGTGTTTCAACAATTGTTTGATTATAAACTAATTTAGTATAAATTTTAAATATGCAGGCGGTCTGATCCCACAATTGTTTTTGTTTGGCAATGTTGACATGTGGAAAAAGTGATGCAGAAGTCTTGCTTTATGAAGTAACTATTTTGGTTTAGTTTATGCTTCGAGGTCCTTGTTTTCAATATTCAAGTACATTGGTCATCTAATTTGGTGTGTGTACTGTGGATATTTGAAGTTATTATTTTGGTTAGTTGCAAGTGTTGTGGTGTATGTTCGAAATCGTCTAAGAAATATTTTGTAATATTCTTATCATTATATTGTAATGATAAATTCTCTTTTACTTTCATTTTAATCGTTATGATATTTATTCCTTACAAACGACTAATGACAAATTAATGTAGGACAATTTATGTCGTCATGAAAATAAATAATCAAATCGTGTTCACTCAATTATTACAACTTTAGCGTCACATAAATTTGTCACTTTAAAAAATCATTTATGATGATTGGTTTGTCACCATATGTACCCATTAGATCATCATCGAACAAATACCTTTCGTGATGATTATAATATGCGTCATATATTTTTAGTTTTTTCGTGACAAAATACATCGTCACCTTTCATAGTAAATGGTGACACATTAGTTTGTCATTGTAAATATAGATGTTCAGTGACGGTTAATATTGCGTCACTATAAAACAAATCTATCATGACGAATAACATTATATTTGGTAAATGTTTAATACATATCATGACAATATTAGCGTCATTATAACCCAAAAAACAGTTGTCACCGTAGTTATGTTTGTCACGGAAAGTCAAATGTTATGATGACAAATTAAGTGTTCGTCATTGAAAATGGTAACCTACGGTGACAAAACCGATCTTCTGATGACGATATTTCAATCACTTACATGACGAATTCAGCGTCACCAAATAGTATAATCTATGATGACAATTTACATGACCGTCATCGAAACCGAACATTTCGTGACGCGCTAGAAAAAATTGTCACTTTCACCAATGGTGACAGCAATACTATGACAACCTTTTTGACGCTCAATTTTCGTCACCGTTTCTCTTCAGTGACGAAAAAACAGACTTTTAGTGACGAAATGTATCGTCATCGAACAGTAGATTTCTTGTAGTGTTAATGAATTTCTTGAGAATTTGCATGAAACTGAGTATACTTGAATTTTATAGAATTCATCAAATTCTAAACTGAACAGTTGGTTTTTTTGAAATCCATAGAAAATATTAGATTGAGTATAAAATTGAATTGAATTTTAAAATCCATACAATGCACATAAATAATTATTTAGTAAAAAAAATGAAAAATGTTCAACTACATCTATTGTATTAGCTGGTTTATAATTTAATTTTGTTATGACTCGTATAATTTTGATTTGATTATGTTACATCAAACAAGTATATATATGTAATTATATTTGTATTAACTCGTAATTTAATATTAATAAACAAGTGTGTATGTGTAATTATATTTATATTAACTCGAATACGTGAGTATTCATATTCGTACTCGTTAATAATTCGAATCGAAATAAAAATTCAAATTCGAATTCGGATTGATATAATTGAATTGATTGCCGAATCAAATCAAAAGGTTTGATTCATATACAACCCCACATGTAGTTGATTTGTAGTCTTATTTTGATGCTAATAATTTTTTATTTTATGTATATTGTAAGAATAAATATTGTCAAGATAACATTTGAATAGTTTTTCTTATCACTTAATAAGTATTAAAATATTAAATTAAAATCATTTAACTTATATTTTACTTCAAACTATATTTCACTCACATAATAATAATAATAATAATTACCACTATTAATAATATGACTTTTTTCTGCCAAATGAAGAACTTCTATTATTAGCAGTAGTAATTTAAATCTATTAATTAATATTAATATTGTATGTTTGAAGGTTAAAATCTTTAATTATAATTATTGTATCTAATATTTGTCTAAACTACATTAATGATGATTGTGTGTTCCTTTTTCATTTTACAAAAAGTAA
>BMAC01000425.1:678692-763692 GCA_014905375.1 Phtheirospermum japonicum | reverse complement strand
CCATATTGTACTGTGACGTGCCTAATTTTCTAATAATTTTATGAATTCTATTTCATTGTAATAATTTTATAATAACATCAAACATTGAGCGCATTGGTGAAGTAGAAAAATGTCATACATCATCAGATGCATGAATAATACATTCAATATAATGTATTTAGGATCAGTCTAAAAAAACTTATTTACCATAAACATATGCAACAACTTAGATTGTTATTAGAGCTGTCAGTATGGAGGCGGAGCCAAACTTTTGCAGACCACCATTTACATGGCCCAAACCCCGTCCAGGGTACGAAAAATAGAAGTGAATGCCACGGGCCTGCTGACGGGCCATCGGGGACAGCCCAGCCCATCCAGCCTAGGGACTACACCAAAAGATCCCGATATTTTTTGGCCCAAGCACCTCATAAATGTGACTCCTTATAAATGCTACCTCCGGGTGAATCGTATATCCAAATATGAACATTTAGTATAATGAATATGTATATTTTACGATTGAACACACATTTTATGATGTTTCATTTATATAGTGAGATATTGAATATTTATCACATTAAGATTAATATATATCATATTGAAAATAATTAAGATATATCAATCTTTATGAAATTGAAGATCGATATTTATCATAATAGAAATGTACTTTTATCACAATTAAAAAGAATATTGATCAAAACAAATATGATCATTTTTATGACATTGAGTATGAACATGTTACGCATATTTCATGTTACATGTTAATAAGTGTACATTTATCATACTAAATATGCAAATTTATCACAAAAAACATAAAAAATTATTTTAACATAGATGTATATTTATCATATTGAACATATTTTTTCAACTCGAGTGTATAATACAACGTATACTCGAGTGTACATAATAATTTTCTTTATTAATGAGTAGCAAGGGACTAGTTATATTCAGAATCTGGGATTAATGCGAATCAGTATTATTTTATAAGTTGAACCAAGTAATTGAATATATATATATATAGTGGTGGGTTCAAATGAGAACCATATCCTTATATGCGAACCTACGAACTAATACTTTTATTATATACCAGCAGTGCTTTATTATAAAATCACAGTGCTTTGTTAATATTTCAGTTATATACACCAGTAGTGCTTTTATTATACAATCCTAATACTTTTAATTAACTAAAAAAATACACAAAAAATCTGATCCATCCATTTAATTAGATCTAAGACCCATAATTGACCATAAGTTCACATATAGAAACATGGTTCTCATTTGAACCTAATCATATATATATATATATATATATATATATATATATATATATATATATATATATATATAATATCATGTGAGAACCGATTCCCTAGGTGGGAACGTAGAAACCGCTATGTTATATAATGACAAACACTTGTGTTAGGCTAGATTGACGGATTATGACCCGTTAGGCCATCTGACCCGATACTTAAATATATTGATTTTTGTAGTATGATGTATTAGCATTTGTACTCAAAAGTATTGATTTTTATAAATTCCTGACCCGTGCTATGATGTATTGATTTTTGTACTATGATATATTGTATTTTTAATATAATATATTGATTTTTGTATTATGATGTATTGATATGAAATTTTGGTCTAACGAATGATTCGTTAGTCCGACCTAACGAGAGTGTTGCCCTTGTATTATATGTGATGCTAATTTAAATAATGCAAAATGGTATTTATATTTTCATATTTCTATTTTTATGTTCCCTTAATTTTTACTATTATCTTAATTAGCATGTACATGATTCATAAATAGCATCATATACTATGTAATATAGCAGGTTTCTAGGTTCCCACACATGGATTAATAATTTTACCTAATTTAATAATTTTTCTTTTTATTGTAACTTATCTAATTTAATTCTTTTATTATGTTTTTCCATATTCAATACTTTCCTTTGATTCTCCTAATATAAAAATAGAAATAAGTCATATATAATTAGTAGATAATATCTAAATTAGTTATTTTAATTAAAATAAAAACTACATATGAAATAATTTTAATTAGAAAAATTTATTATGAAAATAATTAAATAAGTTTTATTGATAAAATAATTTAAAGTAATTTATTATTGGAGTTTCAAATATTATATATAGATAAAATATGAGTTATTTACAATAATTTAAGTATGTAACAAAATATTAGTAATGTATTCAATCTAAATATAAAAATATTAAATTATATGCTAATAAATAATAAACATTGATTAGACACCAGTACAATACGACACGGGTTGAGAGTATGACATTTTTTGAATATCTCAAATTATATAACTAATAATTATTAATAAATTTATTCTAAACATTAATATATGAAATGATTTAATAATAATAATTAATAAAATAAATATTAGATACGGGTTTAGAATGTGACGCCTTTTGAAATTTTGTAAGTATGTAACTAAGATTATTAATGAATTTAATTTAAACATCAAATACAAAATTATTTAATATTTATAATAATTTAAATAGATTAGACATGTACAAGGCACGAGTTGGGAATTCATTATTTCAATTTTTATTTTAGATTTAAAATTAAATAATTATCACAAATATTTTTATATTTATCTTTTGATAAGCCCCGTATAATACACGGATGTTAAACAAGTATATATTTATACAAAATCCTCCTAATGTATGTGTCTTCTTTGTATGTTTCGCTTGGATAATAAAAAAATTTGGTGTTTCGGTTGCTTACGTGTCATCCAACCTAATTTATACCTAATTTAATATTTTCTTATTGTATCTTACCTAATTTAATATTTTCTTTTTATTATATTTAGCATAACTTAATATAGTTTTTTTTTATTTTGTCGAATTCAATAATTTTCTTTTATACTCCTAATATAATAACATAAATAAGTCATATATATTTAGTACAAAAGAATTCTAAATTAAATACTTTAATTAAAAGACAAAATACATATGAAATAATTTTAATTACAAAAAAAAAATATTATGAAAATAAGTAAATAAATTGTATTTATAATAAAAGTTGAAATAATTTGATTTTGAAAATTTAAATATACTATATATGTAAATTATGATATACTTGCAATAATTGGAGTATGTAACTAAATATTAGTAATGAGCTCAATCTAAATATAAAAAAATAAAATTATATAATATTAATAATTAATATTTATTAGACAATGATACAATGCGAGAAGGCTTGAGAGTCTGACACCTTTGAATTTTTCAAAGTATGTAACTGTAATTACTAACAAAATTAATCTAAACATAAAAATATAAAATGATTTAATAATAATTAATTAATATAGATTAGAGACGGGTTGAAATTGTGACATCTATTGAACTTTATAAATATGTAAATATAATTATTAATGAATTTAATTTAAACATTAAAAATATAATATTAATCAATAATTATAATAATTAACAAAACTGAACAGGGCGCGGGTTGATAACACATCCTTTCAGTTTTTTATTTTAAATTTAAAACTTTATAAATTTCACAAATATCGGGTGTTAAACTAGTATATATATATATATATATATATATATATATATATATATATATATATATATATATATATATATATATATATATATATATATTTGTCCACGAAACTTAGATTCTCAACGTATGGTTCGTGCAGCCTTAGCTCCTTTTCGCCCCGTGGTGATAGCTAAGTCCAGCCTGTCCCGACAAGAAAATTATAAAGAAAGTGTTGTGGGCGAGGAAACGAAAGGAAAGAAAGTTTGTGGGAATGAAAACGTTGGTTTGAAGAAACTTCATTGCTTGAATAATTTGTTCGATGGTTCGATCTATAGTTACAAATGAGGAGTCTCTACCCCTATTTATCCTACTTCCACCTCCTCACGTGGAATTTCTCTAGAATACGCTACATAAGTCCTAGCATCACCTCCTTACGTGGAAGGATCTAGAACGACTCATACTATTCTACTCCTACTCCTAAGGTGACTCTCTACACCTTGACCCGATATTTACATGATACAACTAGAGAGTTCTACCACCCTCTAGGCAAAACTATTTACAAAGCATTAACCAAGACAAGTCCTAGAGAAATCTAGAACATTCCGGTCCCATCTAGCCTCTTCAAGGTGTGTCCCGTGTTTAAGTCCCGCATGCTGCTAGAACGGCCCCGAACGGTCCACATACTTTCGCAATATTCTAGCAGCTTCCATCAGGTTGGACCGCCCATGAATTTTCCCATCCCGAACCCGTTCGGCTAAGTCCCGCACAAATCTGGAAGATTCCGAACCCTTCTCGCATGGTGCCGCCCTTGCACCATTTTTCCAATCATGTGCATGTCCGACCATGTGTGTCTCGGCATGGGCCTGACCCTCATGAGCGGGATGTGACATTATATATATATATATATATTATATATATATATATATATATATATATATATATATATATATATATATCTGTGTGTGTGTGTGTGGATGTAAAATTAGAATGCGTGCAACTATGCACATATAGGTAGAACAACAAATTTAAATATTAATTAAATTGAACACAATAATTTAATAAAAGACTCTTTCTTTCTTCCTAAGTTTTATTAATTAACATATTGACATCATACAAGTACATATAGCGAAACTATTTATAAGTTATAACCTACATGTACTTCTTGCTTAATTAATACCTCTAACAACACTCCTTCCAACTTGAATAGCTCCTTGAACTTTCTTCAACTCACTGCTATTAACCCCAATTGATTAATATAGTGATTTTAGTGTGTTACAAAACTCAACTAGCTTGAATAGCAATCTCAAGCATCCATGACACTAATATAAAGTTTTCTCGCTATTTTTCTCTCTATCAAAGTGTGAGCTCGCAATTTACAATAGAAGACTATTTAAAAACCCATATAGCTAATGTTTTGAAGTGAAAGAATCTCCAAATATATTTCCTTAACTTGGAAATTGAATTGACCATATTTCTTTATCTTGATTGATTGATTGTTTCCTTGTGTAGTCAAGATCTCAACTCTTGCCTTTTTTTCTTCTTCACTTGAGATCTTGGTGACTTGATATTTTAATTATTATCAATTTAATACCTTATAACTTGAAATATACAATCAATCCAAGAGACACAATCCTAACAAATCGGGTTGTTAGTCCTATAAGGAAAGTAAACTGTCAGTCATATTAGTACAATGCACAAGACAGTCAACAAATTGCTTATGATCAACTATGTCGATCTCTATATATTTACAATCTCCCCCTTTGAACTTTGATCACAAACCTACAAACTCAAGTTAATTGATTGTTAAACCAATACCTACAGAAAATAATAACAAGGGCCAAATAAAGTAAAACATACTAAAATATCACCAATCACTCAAAATAGTTTTAGTACCACTACTGCAGAATGTAGATTCCACGGCGCCTCATCCACGACGGTTCTGAAAAACCGCCGTTGAATATGTTTTTAAGGTAGTTTTATAGAAAACCGATGTTAAATCCATCATTTAACGGCAGTTCTCTTAAACCGCCGTAGAATCTACATTTTACGGCGGTTGTCTTCAAACCGAGGTTAAATCTGAACTAATTAACATCCGTTCTTAAGGAACCATATGAATTAACAAGTATTCATGGCGGTTACTTAAGAACCACCGTTAATTAGTTCATACATTAATTAGTTCCCTGGATTTAACGACGGTTCCATTAGAACCACCGTGAATGAGATGATATTTCACGGCGGTTCTATTAGAACCATTGTGGAATCCATAGTCTGCCATGTCACCGATCCTCGTCTTGCTCAAGCAAGTTGTTGCAACCGTTGATCCGTGTCTCATCCGACGATCTGCATTAAGGAACCTTTTTTTTTAACAAACAAGCCCTCTATCCTTATCTCCTTTCCGCCCACTCACCACAAACATCACCATCTCCTTTCCCCCTCCTACAATCTGCCACCGTCCCGCCACTTACCAACTTCTCCTTCCTTATTCAATCCGCAACTGCTGCCAACCACCACCGTCTCTTTCTTCCTTCATTTTTCACTCTGCCACCGCCGCAAATTAGAGAAGATGAACAAAACATTTTCTGCGAATTCTTGGGTCTAGAAACCTAGGCCCAAAACCAAAAGCCCGACCACCTAAATCCCATAGCCAGAAGCTTGAGCCCGCTCGATTCCATCATTTTATCGATGCCACCTATTCCATGCTTGTGCCCGGAGAAAGGTTTAATCTAATCCTTTAGGATGGATGAAATTTGTGAAACGTGTTTTTTATTCTTTTTTTTTTAATTTATTGCTGTGAATTATTGTTTGCTCCATTTCTTGGAACACAGAATTGATTAGATTGAGTTTTGCATGTCAGTTAATTTTTTTTGAAGGCTTTTTTCTTTTGGTTATTTTACTCGGTTGTAGAGGGTCAATGTTTGTGCTGGTACTAAAACTGAAGGGGGCTTGTGTTAAATAATGATATACACATTAATGGACTTTTGGCACGAGAGATTATTTTCCCCAAACTGTGGATGCTTCTATTTTTTTATTTTTGAAATACAACATATATATTCATTTTGTTTAAAAGAAATTTGCTTGCTCACATTTCTTCAATCACCAATGAGTTCCCAGTTTCTTGAATCACCAATGAGTCCCTGACAACCATTTCAATATCAAATAACATCCATTTAAGTTTCAGCAGTTTTCATTTTGTAAGATGTAAAGTTTAGTTTTATCAGCTCACTTGATATATATGCAAGTAGATGCCATGTTTGTTGTGTGCTATTGGTAGTTGCTGTTGAATTACTGTATTATAGAATTCCATTTATCTTCGTGTTTAGCTGTTCTGAAGCTTGCGGTTTCAGATTGGGTTGCAAGCTGATTAATTTTAATTTCACCATAATATGTTGCATTATAGTTATAATGCATGTTTATGAACCCTTGTTGAAGTTAAGGACTGTGGGTACCTGAGGTGAAATGATTTGCATCTACTGTCTTTTGTATATTTTTCTTTCACTCAAGGTTTCATAATGTGTCGATCACTGTAATGTTATATGAAGGAGATCAGGGATGGCGTTCCATTGAGGAATATTCATATAAGGAACTTATTGACGCTATGTTGTGGGATGTGCAAGAGGACGATGAAGAAGAAGACCAAGTGGTACGATTTCTTAGTGCCCTAGTTTTGTTTATATTCTTATGTTTGACGTGCTATGGTTATTACCTTGCTCGAAGCAAAAATATAAAACATAAAAAAAAGTTATACGTATTCTTATAAAGGGATTTCATAATCTTGTCAAGAAGTGCTTCATTTGATTTGGCTTATATATTTTTTATACTGATCCAATAAGCTTTTTTGATTTATTTTAACTTGTTGATAGTTTATGCTCTTACTAAGGATCAAACTTGAAGATCTCAACTGAAATCTGTAAATAACAAGCGACAGAAATGTTACTAAATTTGTTGGATTTTTTTGAATTATTTGAGTATGCAGTTTTTTTATATTGTGATGCTTGGAAATGGGATTTAACATTGATCATCCCCTTCAGGAGTTGTTTCATTTACTAATAACATTAATTCGAGAGTTTTAAATGTAATATTAGATTAAAAGAGAATCTTAATATTTGTCAATTATTATGACAAATCAGTTGATAAGTAAGAATAGAGTATTAACTATTAAACAAAGTACTTAAGAATGGTTTATTTTCATACTAGTGAGGATTGCAGTGGAGAATCACAATTTGCTTCATCTATTTAATATTTTGGACAAACTTCTATTAATTTAATGAGAGGTTTATTGTTTATGGGAACTTAGCATATAGCATATAGGAGGAATCCTAATTCTGAGACAGTTGTAGAATTATGGTAGGAGAGGTAACCCTGGCTTGGAGGGCACTCCTCTTACCTCTATAAAAGGAGGAGCATACCTCTCATTATTCTAAACTTATGATATCATAATTGCATCTTGTATGATTTGAGTGAAGGATTGCGTATTGATTTCGTTTATTGACTTAAGCATTGGAGGGTCTTAACGGGTTGGGGGGTGGGACTTCAACCCGTTCGAGGCGTTGTTTTGCAGGACCAGCGAGTTCGCTAGGAGGTTCGTTAAAAGCTTGGCAGGTCACTGTGACGTATTCAAGATCTACTTCAGGTCGCTGATCTTTTTTGAGGTTAGTACCCCCTTTATTTGGTAGTACAACTTTTTGAACTTATCAAATTGGCGCCGTCTGTGGGAAAGAGGGACATCGAGTCCTTGAGCGAAAGACGTGAGGTACACAATTTTCGTAGGTCTAAAATCAGACTGCACAATAAACTTTAAAAATAGTTTTATACTGTTTCAACCGTTGGATCGCGTTGAAATTTTTACAAAACGTCAAGGACCTTTTGAATTACGTTTTGAACGGTGGAGATCGGATTTTGATGTGTGAGGGAATATATACAAATTTTCGATCAAAGCAGTTTTTATTTTCAGAAAATCCTGCGCAGCATTTTTCAAAATACAATTTTGCATAATATAACCGTTGGATCAGGTCTAAATTGGATATGTTATTCTAAACATGTTGAGGTTTAATTTGAATGGTGGAGATTCGAATTTGAGTTAGGAAAAATTTTATAACGAATTTTGAACAGAGCTGATCCTGTTTCCCGAAAACTGTTTGTCTAGTTTCTTTTAAAAATTAAACTATGTACAATCTAACCGATTGGATGCAGTTGAATTTCGGATATAATATGTAAGATATATAGTGGTTAAATATGAATAGTGGTGGAGATCAGGTTTTGAAGATTTGTGAGCACGAGTAAGGGTTGTGATGCTTGCGTTTTATTTATTGATTATTTTTATAATCATATACTAACGGATTGAGTAAGGTCTATTTGTTGAGCTTGTATTAATATTGGTTTTTGAGGGTTACTCTATGTATTTCTGGGAATGGTCAACGCAAACAAACGCGATGAGATCGCATGTCCAAATATTCAAGGCCGATTTATTTTGTTGCTCGGAGTCTAAGACGATGAGGTCGCGCATCAACCGAACGCAATAAAAATTGAGATAAGTATTTATTTTCTTTTAGATGCATTTCAAAGATGATGGTATGGTATGATTATATGATCTATATGGTTAATTATGATAAATCGGATTATATGATTTATTATCGAGAATTGACATCTGATTAGATGGTTCTTTATGCCTTAATTGAATATCTTAATGGGATATGTGGATGTGTGTTGGTTTAAAAAGAGAAAAAATTTCGTGTACTATACTTGTGCGTATCAAGTTATTTTGTCCAATTGTTGGTATATCGAGAGGTTTATTGGAATTGGCCACAAATTCTCACATGGGTTCTTTGCATAAATAATGATTTTCTAAGTTTTGTCATGATGAGATTTATGGATTTGCTCCATCACACGCCTGTTGTGGTGAGTGGAGTATTTGTAATAAAGTTTTTGGAGTGATGGTTACTACCTGTTGAGATATCATCTGCTTAATTTTAGAGACTTGTGATATGGACTATTTGGTATTATGTTATTGAGGGAGTTACCTTTTCGGTGTTACTATTATTTTGGGGTTTTATATATATAAAGTTGGTGTATTTTTATCGATGGTAGATGTTTGATGTATTGATCCCATAATTTATTTGATAATGGCGTATGATAGTGTTTATATATGTGATTCATATAACCTCTTAATTGATTTCGTCTGATGGGTTGACTTTGTATGAGTTTAATGATTCCTATTACTTACCAGGAAAGTGGGTTAATTAGAGATGTGAATTGTGTGATTATCATAATAGTATATTTTAGAATGAGACTGCAGGCTGATTGTTATGGGATTTGATAGCTGGAGCTTTAAAGAATTTATCAAATCCAGCCTTGCATATGTACTCATCAAGTAATGCGAGCTAAAAAGATGAAAAGCTACTAATCAATCTTGATGTGGGGGTTGATTTATTTTGCGCCCCAAAATCTGAGGCGGGGAGGTCGCGTATGAATCAATCGCAACAAAATCATCAAAAATCAAGGGAACAAGACCGTTGTCCAGTTTGTTCCCCGAACAGGGAAGTTGATTCCAAAATTTTAATGGTCTATTATTTCTACGGTGATATTGATAAGGATATTATTTATCCAGTGTGATGATCTTTTGCTAGGTACATGGCTTATAGCTGCGGAATGTGATTGGGAGACCTCCAGGTCGATTTGAGGAGTTAAATCAAAGTCTCTCCTAAATATTAACGAGAGTCGGTTAATGAGGTGAATGGGTCTGGAGGCACTCAAAGGAAAAGATAAGTTTTCTATTATTTGGTTTGGTGGATGTATCTTTTGCATATGTTAGCCTGTTTGCTCGATTGTATAGGTCCGATCGTATGCGTGTGACATTCAAGTTCTTTTGGTGTCATGCAATTAATTATGAGTTTTGATGAGGTTTAAATTTATAATGAGTAGGATTATTATGCGTGGAGCTTTTAATGGGTTTGAGTGCTTTGATATATTGGGATGATTGTACTACTTATGTTTTTGTTGAAAGTGGAAGATGATTAAGTTATGTGTTTTCTATAAAGGGATGACTATGAGTGTCGTGATTGTTTAATTCATGAAAGGAGAAACTCGAATTTTAATTCATCTATAATACTCTGGGATCTCATGTTGTGCTAATTTTGAATTACATGTGACAATTCCTAAGGGTCGATGGAGTGATAATCATATATGAAGTTGGATAGTTTGGTCTTGGAATTCTTTTACGGGTTTGATAGAACGGATGGTGGGTGTTAATCGTATGTGAAGATTGCTAATTAGATTTATGTGGTTTTATTTTGTGGGGATATGTATGTGGGTTAACACTCGGTTGCGGAGGACGTATTTGATTTTATATGTTTATGAACATGCTAAGAATTGATCATTCTTACACATTCCCGTATGAAAATACTGCACTGCCATACTTCAGTAAAATGGTTATAACTCACTGTCAGATTATTCATTTTTAGATCCGATTTTTGCATTGGAGACTGGATTCGTAGGGCTTTTTAGTGGTGTATAGTTTGTACTCTAATTCATTACCTATTAAAGCAGTTTAATCTTTAAAGCTGGTATATGTGTGCTGGAAATTCTTGTGTCAGTTTTGTTTGATTCTATATGGCTCGATGGTGATATGATATTTGTGGTTATGAGAAATGGATATTTTTGGTTTGAAAGATGCTTGATTAAAATGTTATTGGTGAGAGTATGGTTTTTATATTCGAATGATATTTTTTATGATTATGCTAACGAATGTGGGTGCAGGGCCTGTTTAGGTCGTATTAACTTAGGGTTAATTTGTGGGTTGCCCGGTATGTAATTCGGAGATGGGTAACCCAATGCGAAGAGGTCGCCAATGTTTAAGGCCATGTACCAGGTCGTGCGTCCAAACATTGATAAAAAGGAGATCAGGGAATTATGCTACCTAAAAACAAAAAGGTCGCGTAGTTGGATATTTAAGGAGAGGTGAATTTTCCTATAGCGCCAATATGAATACGTATCGGGTACGCTTTTTGAAATATCATGAAAGGGACGGTTTCTAATTTATGCCCTGTTTATTTTTATGTGGTTGAGCATGGGGGAAATAATTGATTTAAATGGTTATGGTGTGTGATTCAATCTAAATGGTTTTATGATCTGATTTACGAAAAATACGTATAATTAACATGTTAAGGTCTTCGCGATCTCGCTATGGTCTCTATGACCTCATTACACGATCTTGACAATCTTGTGCGATCTAAACTTTATGATCCAATATGGGTTTTATGTTTAAATTCCAACGCTCTTATTAGGTCGATGATGATTAAATTCCGACGCTCTTATTAGGTCGATGATGATTAAATTCTGACGCTCTCATTAGGTCGATGATGATTAAACTCCGACGCTATCATTAGATCGATGATGGTTAAATTCCGACGCTCTCATTAGGTCGGCGATGATTTTTATGGTTATGGGCTGACGCTTCTATTAGGTCGACGATGGAGTTTGTGATTGTGGAAAGTGGTGTTTTTATGGCGGGAGAAGGTAACTCTGGATCGGAGGGCACTTCTCCCGACCAGGTGAGATTGTGGAAAAATTGTGTTTGTGGAAAGATGGTGTTTTTGTGGTATGGGAGAAGGTAACTCTAGATCGGAGGGCACTTCTCCCGCACAAGAGCTCATTGTGATGTGAAAGTGTAAAGTTGTGTTTTTGTGGCGGGAGAAGGTAACTCTGGACCGGAGGGCACTTCTCCCGCACGAAGTTAGTGTTGAGAAGCTGTGGTGAAAGTTTGTGTTGAGTGTTGTGTTGTGGCGGGAGAAGGTAACTCTGGACCGGAGGGCACTTCTCCCGCACAAGAGTTTGTGATGAAAAGTTGTGATGAGAAGTTGTGTTTTTTGTGATAAGAGGTCGCTTTGAGAAGTTGTGTTTTTTGGTGAGAAGTCGTTCTGGGAAGTTCGTTTTGAGAGGTTGTATTTTTGTGGCGAGAGGAGGTAACTCCGCATGAAGTTTGTGTTTCGGAAAGATGAGTAATTTTAGTGATATATAATAAATGAAGCTGCGGGAGCTACTTTGTTGATTCTCTATGGTTAAGTGGTTGTGATGTTGTACTTGTGATTGGAAGGGATATGCTTGACTTACATGTTTTTCTTATGTTCTTATGTATGATTGTTTTTATGCGAGCTATATGTTCTGAATGCTGGTTAATTACATTGTTTATGGATTATGGTTCGATTGTTTTTTGGATCTTGCGATCTCATGGGAGAGGTGTGGCTGGTTGTAATTTTGCGTAGAGAGTTTATGATTGTGGACAGTTGTGTTCTTGTGGTGAGAGAAGTTACTCCAGACCGGAGGGCACTTCTCCCGTATGAAGTTTGTGTTTTGGAAGTTTGGTATTTTTTGCAATAAATAAAGTTAGGCGAGCTATTTTGATGGTTTTTCATGGTTAAAAGTTGTGATTGTGTTATTTTATGTGTTTGGGAGATATGTGTTTGACTTAGGAGATACTATATTCTGGTATTATGGATGGTTATGTCTGTGCGTGCTAGTATATTTTATATACGAGCTGGTTTTAGCTCTATGGGATTATTTGTGATTCGTGGTGTGATTACTTTGAATCTCATGGTCTTATGAGGATAGGAAATATGATTGTGATTGGTTAGGAGTTCGTGCGACCTATGTGCGAGTCAGATTTATTTGGCATTTAATTGGTTGCAATAATTTGGGGGACTACATAGGCGAGCTTTATTGAGTTGATGTGGCTTGGTTGTTTTGTTTTACTTGCATTAGTGGGGGACTGAGTAGTTTTCAGTCTCATGTTATTGTTATATGGGTACAAGTGTATTATGTGTGGTCTAACTGTTTTATTCGAACTTGGGGAACTGAATGGCTTTTCTGGGTCATGTGTGATTTGATGTGATTTTTGCTTGATTCGGCATATATTTTATGAGTGTGTTATGGGCTAACACTTTTGTTAGGTTGATGATGGTTTGTATGGAGTGAGCCGATGCTCTTATTTAGATAAGTGATGATTTGTGGATGCAATGGTTTACTGTCCGACCTACTTTAGGTCGATGATGTCTTTATGGTTTTATGGGTTTTTGTGCCTTTATGATTAACGCAATCTTGGGCCTCGATGGGCTATTATGGTATGGGGTCTTGACGAGCTAAATGATTATGATTTGTGGTATGGAATGATTTTTTGATCGACCTGTTTTAGGTCGAGGAAATGGTTTATGATATTCTGAATTTTCAAAAAGCATATGATTGTATTTTCTTGTATTATTGTGCTCGGTTATAATTTCAGGCTGCGGAGGGAAGGCTGTATGGTTTTAGGTCGTCAGGTATGGGTCTGGGGACTCTACTTGGGGACTCGCAGGTATGTCTTCTTGGACGATGACCGAACTTAGCGAGATGATCTTTTTGAGGTCGCAATTTTATGTGGTAAATTCTTATGGGATGATTGATGTTATAGCTCGGTATGTTGAGTTGTGTTATTCTAATTTGGTTTGGTAAGATGGCAGAGTGAGTTATGTGTGTTTATGCTTTATTTGTTTATGATTGCGTTTTTAAAATTATTGAGTCCGGATGTGATTTTAAGTCGGTGGATAAAGTTTTGTGGTTTAGGCCATCATATATACAGTTGGGGACTTGGTCTGAGGACTTGCAGATCGTCCCTCGCGAGGTTATCATGCTATCTTAAAAAGAAGCGAGCTCGGTAAGCTGAACTTTTGCAGGTCGCAAGTATACTTGCCAATTCACAGTGGGATAATTGGTATTATGGCTCGGTTTGTAGGATTGTGTGATCCTGAAATATGGTTTGGTAAGGTGGAATGGTGATTTACTTATGTGTTTTTGCTTTATTGATTGTTTTTAAGTAGTTGTGCTCTTGTGATTCTGTTTTTTACATGTCCTACCTGATTTCATACCTCAATCAGCTAGAACATGGGGGACTAGCTGATGCGGACCAAAATGTCCGTACGTAATATTATTTGATGTATGAGGTTATTTGTGGTAAGCGACCTCATTTCCTGGAGAGGGTGTTCCTCTGGGAGTTGAGCGAGCTGAGTGGTTTTCAGTGGAAGAGTAAGCGAGCTGGTTTGTGGAGTAGCGACCTGGAGTATGAGGATGAGTTCTCATATAGGGTCGTGACCTCTTGTGGTTTGAGCTGTGCACTTGAGCTCGGTTGTGGGCTTTGTGAATGTTAAGCCTTTGGGCTTATGATGAGTGAATTATATGTTTTTCGGTGGACTGTATGAAAAGAATAATGGGCCCAGGCCTATTCTATTAATTTAATGAGAGATTTATTATTTATGGGAACTTAGCATATAGCATATAGGAGGAATTCTAATTCTGAGACAGTTGTGGAATTATGGTAGGAGAGGTAACCCTGGCTTGGAGGGCACTCCTCTTATCTCTATAAAAGGAGGAGCATACCTCTCATTATTCTAAACTTATGATATCATAATTGCATCTTGTATGATTTGAGTGAAGGATTGCGTATTGATTTCGTTTATTGACTTAAGCATTAGAGGGTCTTAACGGGTTGGGGGTGGGACTTCAACCCGTTCGAGGCGTTGTTTTGCAGGACCAGCGAGTTCGCTAGGAGGTTCGTTAAAAGCTTGGCAGGTCGCTGTGACGTATTCAAGATCTACTTCAGGTCGCTAATCTCTTTTGAAATTAGTACCCCCTTTATTTGGTAGTACAACTTTTTGGACTCATAAGCTGCCTAATAATTTATTTTAATAAAGACTTGGTCTAGGACACAATATAAAAAGTCTCGAGCTAAGGTAATACCATACTATTGGATAACATTGATTTTTGATAAGATGTCATGTTAGCCGGGTAATATGGTAAATTCCCTTATTAAATTAACAATATAGAAAATATAAGGGTATGCTCACCCTTTGTAAATTTTATAAATTGCACTGCATTGTTCATTAGGTAGCACTAATGGTGCATAAAGTTAGCAATGCGTATAAAACAACACTAGAATTTTTTTCTATAACCTCTGTCACCTAGGTGAATTCAAAATTTGAAAAAAAAAATCTCAAATCTTAAAAACACCATAACTTTTTCGCTTGTAATTCATTTTAAGTAAGAATATATATAAAGTTAATCATATTTCCAAGATTTATGATTTAAAATCCATTTTCCATATTTAAAAACAAAATCTGAACAATAAAAGTACTGCACATGTCTAATTTTAGCAGTACTTGTATAATGAATTAGCACCATTTTTAAGTAAAAAAGGGGATAATATTAGAACTAAACCACTAAAAAATAAAATTGGTATACAAGTAGTGATGTTCTTAAAATACAATTATCATACCAGTTGTAATTTCTTATATATTAATAGTCGCGTTCTTATATTTTATCAGTGCTATTTTATCACCATTGTTGCACTATTTTTATTCATTGCATCCAGTGGCGGAGCCAGAATTAAATATCCACCTGAGCTAAAATATTTTTAACGAAAAACAAAATAATATGGAATAAAATACACACCAATAGAACTTTACCCTTATCTTGCACTAAGAAAAATGATCCAACAAGCTCGACAATTTATCACATTAATCAAAATATATAAGTTTGATAGTTTAACTCCCAACAAAAGAGAGAGAGAGAGAGAGAGAGAGAGAGAGAGAGAGAGAGAGAGAGAGATGATCAAGTAAGATAATGAAATTTCAAAACAAACACTTACAAGTTCACTTGACACCAATGTAAAGTCCACTAAAAAAAACTAATTGTGAGGCATTGAAACTAGAATAGAGGCATCCAATAACATGGATAAACTGACAAAAATCTCCACCATCCTGCAAGAATCTGATGAAGTTTAAATATACCAATATTTTCAAAACCCATCATTCAATGTTAATTATCAAATTAATATTTTTAAAATAAAAGATGCAAAGATAATTCATATAGACATACTAATATTATTGAAATTGTGATCTACGATTCTTAGCGTCTTTTTGAATTATACGATTGGTGAGAATTGAGTAGCTAATAAATTTGCAAATTACAATTAAGGAATTAGAATTATATGGGATTGGAAATGCAATTCAAATTGTTAAATTACAATTAAGTAATTAAAATTTAGAATTTAGGGTTGAAATATTGAATGTTGAATCTATGAATTTCGAAAGCTTACCAATCAATTATTGACTCAAACTTTTGTGCACCCCGTTTTAATAAATTAATTTTAAAGCACGTTAGTTTGCTCGCAAGAGTACGAGGTTACTGTAGGGTGATAAGTTTGACTCGAGTCGTATCTCTCGAGGAAACAACTGTTCGGTTCTTCGAATGTTTTTCTCAATTTATGAACAATGGCGGACCTAAAGGGTACAACCTTTGGACGTGATAAATCGCGCTGTCTTGGTGCTCGATCTCCCCTTGGTTCCCTAACTCGGTCATCAGCTCGCTCGTACTGGTCATCATGCGCGTGATGGTACTCGCGCTCGTATCTCTTTCCGAAATTGTTTTGCTCGTAACCATGATCTTGATTTTCCAATCACTCGTTCACGTTCCTTTGATTGTTAACATAGGCATTTCGCTGAAAAACATCCTCATTCCTAAATACCACGTTCTCGATGTTGTGTTGACGCATGACATTGTTGTTCATCTCTTCGTTTTGCCTCAAATTCGCCATGTTGGGCGGGTGATTGACTATGTTGTGCTGCTGGTTAACTCCTTCGTTTCTCCTTTCGTCTCGTCTGGTCGAGTGTGATTTTATTTGGTTCACTACCATACCCAGTTCGAATGGGCGTGGTGGTGATCTCGGTGGTGAATCGCCGTTTCGAACCGAATGTGCTCCTAACATAATGTCGGGAACTTGATCGCAAGCAAAATCAGTTGTTGTCGAGGAATTGTCCTCGGGAATAAAAGCGGGCCTTGGTCTTGGCGGATTTGAACGGTGAATGTTGTCAATGAATGGTACAAGGTCGCGTTGAAGTGATCGCCTTCCTTGCATAAACTCAACAACACGTCAACGTACCAAATGGCAAAAACCAAGTGCGAAAATTTAAATAATAAAGAAAAGAAAATAAATTAAAAAGAAAATGAAATGAAAAACATCTTAAATTCCTACTCGTTGCTTCCCCGGCAACGGCGCCAAATTTTTGACTCAAACTTTTGTGCACCCCGTTTTAATAAATTAATTTTAAAGCACGTTAGTTTGCTCGCAAGAGTACGAGGTTACTGTAGGGTGATAAGTTTGACTCGAGTCGTATCTCTCGGGGAAACAACTGTTCGGTCTTTCGGATGTTTTTCTCAATTTATGAACTAAAATACATGTACAATTGGGGTTTTGAAGAGATTGAATTGATCATTATAAACTAAAGCAATAATTAAACTAAGACTAATGGAACTAATTATTCTAACTAAATTATCAATTACGAGCAATAATTTAAACTATCAATATTACGCAACCATAAATTATACCCAATTAACGAATCTAAGAGCATGAGCATAAGAAATTACCACTAAGCAATGAATCATAATAATCTAAGATTAACGAATAACTAAGCATAATCAAATCGCATAAATTAACTAAATTAACCAATATCCAATATCCAAGCATAAAAATGATTAAACTAATTATCAAAACTAGAATTAACTAAGAAATCAACTAAGCAATTAACTACGAATTTAACTAAAAGTTTAGAGTACTTATTGTAACTACGAAAAGAAGTAAAAATCTCCAGCTATTCCGGAGTTTGAACGTTGATCTTGGGCGAAGAATAAATCCCGAACTCGAATTCGAAGTTTTGGACGCGTTGTTCTTCGATCCTTGATCTCCGTCTTCAAATCTCGTTATGAGATGTGGAACTATGTTTATTATCAGCTAAAATACCCTAGGGGGTCGTGTGTTCTCCTCAAAATTCGAAATAATGAGGGTTTATATAGACATTGCAAGTCTTGTCGCACAAGAAACCCTAAAATCCGAATTTTGGGCCGTCGCGTCGACGGTGCGTCGACTGAAACGTGCTGGTGCTCGGCGTTGGTGCTGCCTGGGGTGCGCGTCGGCTGGGCGGGTGCGTCGACTGGGTGCGTCGACATCGACGCTTCAGCAAGTTGCGTCGACGCTGCGTCGACTGACGCGGATCATGGCTCGCGTCGATGGTCGCGTCAGTCGACGCGACTGCGCGTCTGCCTCCGTCTCTCTCTATCTTTTACTACTCGTTTCGCCAGAAAGCTCGTTCTCCTATACTTGAACATCGAACTTCTTCTATTACACGCTGAACTCTTCCGGTTACTTAGCTGTAAGGTGAAAACAACGAAATATCACCTATTTGCATCAATTACGAATAAAATACGGTAAAATAAGTCAGAACTATAAAAATACGGAATTATGCTTAAATCGTCCAACTTATACAAAAAATAAATAGAAAAACATATAAAATACTAATAAAAATAATGACAAATCTACTCTAATCAATTATGAAACTTCTTAAACAAGGTAGAAATTGGATTGAAAATTGGATGAACCTTTTTTTTTTTGAGACGTCTGCCTTGCCAACAATTTTTTGTGTTGCCTGTCGTCTTCCTCAAAATCTCTCTGTATATCTATTGGTCTTTTGTTTTCAATATTAAGAACATAACAGTCTAAGGGCTTAGCTAATTAAAATAAATATTAAGAAGATTTTAAAATATAATACAATAACACGGCAAAGTGAGATCAAGGCGGTAAGCTCACAATGGAAAGACGTAAAGGAACTTCTCGCTTTACTGACTCACTTTCCACCCCTGGAACCTTTCATCCACCGCTTAACGGCGCCATGAGAAGGTTTAATATATRCAGGTAGGTTCCCAAACAATCCCCACATGAAGAGGACTGCTAGAAATATCAGGAACATAACGTCGAAGAAGTTCCGGAAATGTGACCCCAAGAGAGGCCGCATATTCTCGAATAKTACGAGCTACATCCTTGGGATGAAGACGAAGAAGCTTGCATGTCTATCAGAGAGATTAGTTTGACCTGCTATTGGAGGCCGGTCGTAAAGCTGGTTCGCCGYCAACGGCAGCTCGTGGGTCTGTGTTAAACGATGGAGGCCCGTGTAAACTTAGGTCTAACGATCTTCCTGGTCCTTCGGGTTGTTCCTGTACGAGAAAGAAATGCAARCGGAGCGAAAAGCACCACCCCATCAAGGAGAACAGCATCTTAGCTGGAAGCAGGATTCTTCTTTTTCTCCGTGTTCGTTCCGCATGCGCTTCGCGCGCAATTGGCGCTTTGCTCTCCTCTTATTCTTCATTGGACGGTTCGGATGAACTTCGCCTTTCTTTCCCAACTAAAATTGAAAAAGGTAGGTTATAAACCTCAGAGATGTCGATTCGTTTTCCGGATTTTAACCAACTATAGTGGGCTTAGGCTTAGTGGACTTTGCTTTATTAATTTAAAAAAATCACAAGATTAATTCATTGTTGATTTAAAATATAAATATAAAATATTAATAATTAAACTTGATTTATTTTCGGGGCACCCAGCTAAAGCCCAGGTAAGTGTTTAAGTGCCTCCGCCCTTGATTGCATCGACTTTCCTTAATCATTAAGATTGCTATTTTAATATAGAAACCATTTTTTATTTTTATATAGTTGCTTATTATACTAGTGTGCTAATTTATTACCAATTTATCACATTTGCAGAGCAATTACAATATATATGTGGTGCTTTCTTTATATAATAATAGTAGTAGTGCTATTTTATTGACCACCAGTATATGAAACTCAATCATCTCATTCACTCTCACATTAGAAAAAATAAAATCATAATACTATTGAAAGTCTAAGAGCATTACATGAAATATCATAAAACCATCCACTCGAATTAACACTCTTTAAAAAAAACCCAAAAAAAACCCCTATAAGCATACCAAATTGCCCGCCCACAACAAATACACCATCAATCGGGAGCTACCAATTGTGACTTGTAGCCACTCTTCATCATTTCCAGCAACAATAATGGACCCATAATATTATGTAATTACTATTAATATTAATTACTAGATCAAATCTAGTTGAGAAAGTACCGTAACATCAAACCTTAGCTTTTCATTGTATCCACCATTGCAAAACCACTTATTCTCAGCCTAAATATGTACATCTCGACAAACCCAAAAATTCGAAGATATGTTGATCTAGAAATGAGAGCAAAAGGAGAGTTTGTGTGTGTGTGTGTGTTTGTGGCGCAGTTTACTGCGGGGCAAATGAGAGCAAAAGAGAAAGTAAAAGAAAAATGTGGGCAATGATAATTTGGAATGATTTTGGAAAATTTTCACATATAAAAAATGACGTAAACTTCATTCTCATGCAGTTTCAACAATTTTCAATTAAGAATGGGAGTTAAATCTCATCCGTCCACCTCATACCAATTAGTGGTGTTAGACTGAGCACCACGTTCTCACGTAGAAAAGAAATTCTCGTTTGAACCCTTCTCTCTCTCTCTCTACATGCGTGTGTGTTAGTAGGCTGTAATTTATACCATATGCACCCGAATACACCATGCTTGGTGCACCTGGTTTTCACTAATATTTTGTTGGTGAATATAGATATTATGTGTGATTAATATGAATGTTCATACGATGGATATGAATGTTATGTGTGATAAATATAATTATACTATAGTGATTTCATATTGGGAGAATTGAAAGTTTTATTTTATGTATGAAGAATATCGATGCTCTGTGTTATGAATATATGTGTTTTGTATGATGAATATGGATATTATATGTGATGGATATGTTTGTATTGAATACATATGTGTTTTGAATATTCATTGTACAGAACATACATATTTATCGCACGAAACATATATATCCATCTTCAACGAAAAACACACTATGAATCTCGTCGATCGGATTTTGACAGTCACTTAGAAGTTGTCTGCTTACACTTTTTCGTTGATCGAATTTTGATGAGCACTTCAGTGGTAAAATTTATTTTTACCAATGTTCATATTTATTGCACAAAACATATATATTCATCATACATAAGAAATTGGGTGCACGTGCATAATGCACCACACCCGAGTGCATCATATACCATTTCTCAGTAATCAACAATATTACCGTAGGTCCCTAGCTACCTTATAATTATATTGCTGGAATAACCCAACCTTTTTCCAACTCAGATCTATTTATATTATTAGTGACATAAATTACACACTCCATGTTGCTATGAGATATAAACCATTAACGAGAATATATCTCTACAAGGACATTGAGCAACCTCTTTCCAATTTTCCATGTTACTGCAAGGACTTGCCATCTCAGAGTTGAAAATCAACTCTAAAGCCACTAGACAAATCCACGAGAAAATCCCAATCTTGTAAAAATAATACGCCAAAAACATGCTTTTTGAATTTTCTTATTCAATATTTCAAATATATTACACATCCTATGAGGGAAACATGTATTATACTGAAATTTATTCTTTTACAAAAACTCCTATAAGAATCGGTATAAAGGAACAATTTTGAATCCCTATTCTAAATTGACAGTTAAACCCTTGATCATATCCTAGGTGTTTGACTCCCCATTGAGTTTTTCTTTTGATTAGGCTCGCCTAATCAACCTATGTGTTAACTATTAACCCCTAATCTAGCCACCCATGTAACGCCTAATATCTCAGTTGTTATATCATGCACATAAATGCACATAACCATGTGCACTCAACATATAGATTTATCATAAGTTTGAACATAGACTCACTAGTTAAAAAAAATTCATTAGTTAACATCATATTCATCAATTTAAACACAAAAGTTCACCGGTTTAAACAAATATGTTTATAGTAGTAACACGCATGTTCATCGATTACCACAAATGTTCATTAGTTTGTAAATAAGAATTATTGTTTTAAACCTAAACGTTCGTTTGGGGGAGCATGTGGTAATTTTCTCTAGCTCCTAGTGCATTTTACAACGTAGTCGAAAAATACTAATGTATTTTCGCGAACCGATCCAAATTGATCAACAAGTCAATGAGAAGAAGATGTATTTTCGCTAGACAAATACGCTCCGGGTAGTACTGAAGGAACAAGCGCATTGTTTCTAAATATACAACGATTTAACGTCTTTGAAGTTATAGCACACCTGACTCCAAAACTTCAACGAACTAGAAATGGTGCAAAAATTGAGCACATTTTGAAAATCATGTGAGACTTTAGTTCAAAAAATGCAGAATGCATTGATTCTGTGTTTTCTTCTTCCTATAACTTTTAAGTCTATTTATATACTTCATCATGTAAGGTTTGCGAATTTGAAAATGGTGGAGCCATTGCAATCAGTGGGCTTTAACTCCTCACTATAACAACTACCTCCATTATCACAGTTTTGAGACTTCTCAAATGCTACTAACGAAATTGCAAGGTTACAACCTTTTTGGGTTGAAGATAATGGGTTGAACCCATCTTCATTTGACTAAACAAATAGATTTGAGCATTTTAATGGGTCGAGCCTTTTCTCTTTTGGAAAACTCAAAAACTAAACTCAATTTGACTAAACAAATAGAATTGAGTTGGTCATGGTGGCGCTTGGAAACCGAAAAAGTCTGATTTTTTACTCCCTGGTTAAAAAAATTATTTTGAACATATGACTGTTTATAAAACTAACAAATAATAAGTTTTCTCCCCAAAAAAAACTGTTCGTTGACTTTCCCTAGAATATCTCTCCCACTCTCCATTTCTCATCCTTTTCCTTTCATTAAATCCATGAGCGAAATTAAAACAACCCTTGTGCTGCTTAACCCATGGTCCAACCACCCAGCTGCCTTTCGTTCACATCCGGGTAGCTTGAATTTATTGGTCGATTAATTGCCCTAAATTACTCTATAAAACCACGCCAACCCAGGTTTCTCATGGCCGAGCTTCATCCAGTTCAGAGAATACTGTTCGGTGAGGAGGCGACGGCGACAATCAACGAGGACAGCTCCGGGAGTAGGAGCGTCAACTCTCCACCCCGCAAACGACGGAAGGTACCGTCTTCTGTGAGTACTGTTTTTAGCAGATTTGTAATTGTGATTTTTTAGTGAAATTGTAATTGTGATTTTTTGAGCTAACCACCCAAAATCAGGATCTTCTATTTAAATAATCTTCATTTCGTAATTGTAAAACCGAATTGAATCTGGAATTTGCCTTTTAAAATTACCCCCAATTCCTATGTACTGTTTGGATCAGTTCAGTTTCGTCCTCCATATATTTTCAATTCCACACTTTTGTCACTAAGATCTGGAAACAAAATGTGTTTTTTTATTTTTCTTGTATATCAATTAATTTATTTAGGGTCAGTGTACGTGTGTGTTGAATGCTCAAATAAATTGCAAGAATATTATAGCAAAGAGGTTTAATTGATATGTAATATTTGTTATGCGCCCTTAATCGGTAGATCCCTTGGTTAATGATGTGCTTAGTGCTGGTTGAATGGTGTTAGATGGGCAGTAGTTCAACACCGTTTATATTGTCGGTTTCTTGCTGATTTTATATTCGTGTGAAAACAGGTTAATCCTGCCGATGAAGCGCTGCGTCGTAAGGGGCTTTTATTCTACAATGAACTGTCCACGATTTTTTCTCCAACTACTGCAATGAGGAGTATGTCCCGGGTTTCAACTCAGCGGCGATCTCGTCCTGAAGAATTTGAATGCGACCTGGGTCAAGATTATAGTGACCCGGCCGGAACTTCGGCGCCGCAGCAAACTGGGGGCACTCCTTCATACGCTTCCCGCATGCCACGTGAAAGTACTCCACGAAGCGGATCTCGCCGTCGTAAACTACAAGAGCCGTCCGTTGTAAGTGCCATGCAGTCATACATTCGCGCAAATGACACTATAGCCCATGCAATGGCAGAGTGTACGGCTTCGCTCGTTGATGCGTTGGAGCTCTTGGAGGAGATGGAGGATGTGCCGGACGACGAGCCTTAGAAAAACTTGAACAACCAATGAAACGAACCATGTTCACAAAACTTAAAAGTAGCAACCGTCGACGTGCGGTTGTGTTCGGATGGGCCCGAAAGCATGTTTAATCGGCGTTCTCGGTTTACCACAATTTCCACCGTTGGTGCAAATCGAAAATTATGCTATTCTTCAAATTTGTAATCATAAAAACTTGTATTATGTTAAGAAGTGCTTTAATCATGTTTAGTTATTTCTGTTAAAGAACAACTGGTGTTTGGAAGTAATTGTCTATTATTTATTTTTTTGTTTTACTTATGCTGCATGTTTTTTGCTTTTACTTATCATGTAAATTACAATTTCTGTTGATTCATGGATACAAACAAAAAATCGTTCAATCTCACGGTGCCTTCAGCTGTATGTCCTGAGATCAATAATGAATTATATATAATAATGCGCTTGAATAATTAGGGAATGGGGTCGGGCGGAATTTTTTTTTCAAAAAAACATTCATATCCAATCACATTTTCATTCAAACAATTTATTTCACTGGCAAAAAAAAAATTCATAATTTTTAAATGAGATGGTTTCCAAGCGCCACCTTAATGTGTCGAATACATTCTCTTTTGGAAAATTCAAAAATAAAATTGAATTGGTCAAAAACCAATTTCTCAAAGGGTATTCGAACGCCCAAAAAAACCCAGAGAGTCCAAAGCCATAAGTTAATTGACAAGGCCAAGGCCTAGGCCCAAACCCACCGTTGCAATCACAAAAAACAGTGCATGAGATTAAACACATGATACTCACTATAATTTAACCTTCACTTATAATTTGTATTAACTTCCAATATATTTCAATGTAAAATTTTATACACTTTCCCTTTTAAATGGATAATTTACATAGTTTATTTTTCACTCACCAAAAATCAATCGTGATAAAATAAATATGTTACGATAATATACTCAATCCGTAAAATAATATTATTTCATAATTCTACATGAATTAAGTATTTAGCCAAAATTGGCTAAAACAAAACTAATTTTCAAACAGGATTTACTTGAACCACATTACTCACAAAAATAAAATATAAATAAACAAAGAATAATTAAATGCTTATTACAACCCTTTTTCTTTTCACAACCTAAATTATACAGATTTTCAATTTTGCTACCTTGGACCTGGAGTTTTTCACGTTCAAAGAATATTTCAATTGCGGCCGCAAGTTAGAGATTGCAAAAGTGAAAATTTCGTATCCTAAATTAGAACTAAAAAAGAGAGAATGGAAAAGAAAATTTGTGTGCTTTAGAACTAAAAAAGAGAGAATGGAAAAGAAAATTTGTGTGCCCAAAGTTCATGCTCTTTACCCCTAACTTAAATTATTTTTAGTTTTGGAAAATCATTTCTTATTCTTTTTCATTATTATATTTCTGAACAGGTACTGCATGCATATTGTTTAAATTCCAAATACAAGATATGGTTATTTCTGAACAGGTACTGCATACTATTTACGCAAGACATTTTGATCGTTCAATAAAAATATTCTACAAAAATTGAACCTAAAGTCTATTTCTCATTTTGGATAATCAACTCAAAATTCCGACTTGCATGAAAATTTCAAAATTCACACAAAGCGTAAGATCCAAGTCATCAAGATGGAAATTGAATTATCTATTTATTACTCTCCTTTTTCTGCTACATTCATGGGATAGGCCTGCAGATGGAGTCATAACAAGCATGTGACCATCTTAGATCCCACCAAACAGTCTGGAATATCTTTTATCAAAGTAATGGTGTGAAGCAAGTGAGGAGAGCCCTTTTATAAAGCCTCTGTTCTAAAAATCATCGCCTAACTCGACTCAGTACCCACCGAGGTCATATGTATATTTTTCTTTCAATTAGGGCCTCACAATCCTATTTATAACTTGTTTAACCCCACCTAAACAATAATAAGACCTAGCACCTAGCGCTTTTTAGAACAGACAAGTAGACGATACAAGCATAAATCATTATTCCTTCAATGTGCACATCTTTAAAACTCAAAACGAAAACAAAACAAACCAAGAGATGGTGAAAAAGAACAAGAACAAAAACATATATACACAAGAAAAAATTTCCGAGTTTTCACATTCAATATTCAGGACAAAGGAAAAAAAAAAAAAGCATACACTGCAGATCATACAAATTAGGAGATATTAACAATCTTCAACTCATCTGCAGAAACAATATCTTGCAACCATAATATACGTGGAGAGTGAATTACAAGAAGTTCAAATCTAAACCAGTAACACGTATTTAACAAAGCCAATGTACAATAATAAATTCAACTAAAACGTCGCCAAATAAACCGACTTTTGAGTTTGAGACGAAAAAAGTCCGTAAAACCAATCCCAATTTTTTTTTTTTCTTTTGCAAAATTTCTATCCTAATGCATCCAATCCAACACAATTCAAGCCAAAATTCCCCAAAAACGAATTTAGAAGAAACAAAACAAATTGGCTCCCTCTACCATTTACTCCATTACAACAACTCCTAAATCAGTTTTCTAAAAAACAAAAGGAGAACTTAAAACCTAACCTAACTAAGCTAAAAAAAAAAAACTGCAAAGCTGTAGGAAAATACTCACCACTATCCTACACCTATCCACAAGCCTCACTCACCAGACGCCTCCTCCAGTCGCCACCTGTTTCTTCTTCCTCATCTCGACCACCTTCCGATGCGAGTTCGAGTGCAACGCGCTCGAGAACGTTGGGCTATTCGCGGGCCGGTACTCCGGCACGAGACGGCCCGACTTATACCTCACTCCGCAAGCGTTGCAGAGCGTCTTCGGCCCCATGGGCCCAGCCCGCCACTGCGGGGTGTTGTCCACTTGGCAATGCATGCATCTCCTCACGCTCGACGCCCGCGGCAACAAGTAGGACGAATCTAGTCCACTCTCCCCGTAGACTCGCTTTTGCTGAACGAGCAATTCGCCGCAATCGGCCCTCCGTTTCCTTCTCCGTCGGCTGCTGCGTGCTCGGACTGGGAAGTTTGTGGGGACCGCTAAGCTGCCGCAGCAGCTGGCAACAGTGCTGCCTTTGCCTTTGCCGTTGCCATTCTCGAGCACGGAGACGGGGCTGTGGTGGCTCGATACGAGTTCGGGATTGTCGGACAGAATGCCGAAACAGGTCTCGACGGATGGGAAAGCGTCCTTGTTCGATAGCCATTCCAGCTCCTCCTCTGCAAACTCCTGAAATCGTGGGTCGACCCAGTGAGTCAACTCAGTACAAGAAAGTCAAAATTGAAAATTTGAAGCCCCTATTGGAAACAGTGGTTATTTCAAAATAAAATAATGTTCAATGGGGTACACTACCATGTTAGGGTATTTACTACTGCAAAGGGCAAAATAAATAAAAGTCAATATATCCCCACAAGGGCAACAATGTCTCTTCAGATATGGAAATCTGATTGGATTTGGCATCATAATATGAATAAGCATATATGCCCACGACACGAGTGAGATGTGACACATAAGATTGCTTTATTATTAATTGGGTTAATTGCAATTCACCCTTCGAATTAGAGGGATTGTTGGCATTTTGTCCACTCATTTTGAAAATTCAATTTTATTTGATTAAACAGGGAGGGAAAAAAAAAAAGTTGCCTGACCTTTGCAAATTATCCTCAAGAGTCAAGGTAGTTTAAAGAGCAAACGCAATTAATAATAATAATTATTATTATTCACAATATCTCCTATTAATTTAAATATACTACATGATAATGCGTGTAATATAAATTATGCGACCAAAAAAAAAAAAACCACCTCCCTAAAGTTTCTCCACCATTAGATAAGGGGCAAATTAGTCCACGCCAAAAAAGCACATATACTAATCATAACTAGGAAAGTGGTCAAAGTGGGTAGCATACCAAGAGGGAGACAGCAAAGCCGGCAACTTTGACTCGAACCCGGTTCCGTGTAGACTCAACTCGGAACCGAGTCAAACATCAACTCGCCCGAGTCAATTCAAAAGACAACTAACTCGCCAGTTCCGGGACAGAGGAAAGTTTTTTTTGTTTTTTTTAAGGCTTTTCACGTTCTACACATAAAGCAACGAATAGAACAACAGGGCATGAAACTTACAGGAAACGAACCGCTTTTAGTCCCATGGCTAAACGCCGCCGTATGGGTGGGGCCTTTCGAAATGGTTTGGTTGTCTCCTGTTTCTTCTCCACCGTCGCACTCGAGAGTGAAGTCAAGAAGGTCTTCGCTTACCACGAAACACGACGCCGTTGTGTCCAAAATCCCCATATGTGAAAAGGGTTTTTTTTTTTTTTTCCCCTTTCTTCTTTGCTTTCAGAATTTTGAGAAGAGAGAGAAAGATAGAGCTTTAGAGAGAGTGTGATTTGTCGAATGGAATTGAATTCGACCGGGCACAGATTTTTTTTTTGTTTGTTTGTTTTTTTATTTTTTCCTTTTCTTGATTTTCTTGGATGGGTGTGGATTTTTTTGACTGTTTTGTGTGAATTTCCTTAAAAGAGGAGTAATGGCCTGTTTTCCTCACTACAGGATTGCTTATCCGTGCCCTATTATGAATATTTAATATTGGTGGACCATTTACCATCAATAAGTTTTACTTATCTATATCTATATGTATAAAAAAGAGATTTGGTTAGATAATTAATGATCAATAGGATAGAGAAAAAAGTCACTTATAATATATATATCTTTTTTGTTATTATTTAGAAGAAAAAAAACCACTTAGATAAATATTATAATTAGATTTCTTTTTTTATAATAATAATAATTATTATTATTAAAAGTTAAATAGAATTAGAAACTCTAATCTGGTTTCTTTTTAATAATTATTTTTTCTTTCAATATTTTTTATTCTACCCAATTAATAATATTTTTATTTATTCTAGCCAAAATACGATTTTTTTAAATATGTATGTGGAATATTTTTGCTGATGTATAATAATTTATTTGGTTCATTTCGCAACTCATTTAATAATTTTTTGATATCCATCAAATTTGATTCGATTTATTGAGACCATTTTACAAATATTTGTATTTTTTATTTCAAGAAACATTGTTATTTTTCAAAAATATTTTTCTTAATTTATATCTCGATAAGTTACGAACCACAATACTATTTTCTTATATAAGTTTGTGAAATACTTTTGAATATGAATAATATATTTTATTATGATTGATTCGAAACTCATTTAATAATTTTTTGATATCCATCACGTTCGATAGGATTTAATGAAAAATATAATCGTTTTACCACTATTGTATTTTTAACTCAGAGAAATATCGCAATTTTTTACACTTTCTTAAATTAATTTAATTGGACTTGATATTCTATATGTTAATTAATTATATTAAAATCAACAATGTGAACTGGAAAAACAAGAACACAATATATACATATAGTATATATTGTCAAAATTGATCTAAAACTGAATGTTAAATTAATTATTTTAGAGATATTGTATATATAAATAAAATTAAAGTGTGATGCATAATATTTTATATTTTAAATATTTTATATATTAATTAATCATATACATATAACTTTGCATTTAAATTCTTATTGTTTTGGTGCGTTAAGAATATCATTGATTATATATACACAAAATCAATTTGCAATTATAGTTCAAGTAAAATAAAAGATTGAGTCCACCTATTCAATATTATATTTGACATTCTTTAAGTGAATTATTATTTACATTCTTTAAAATTAACGTACAACCACACATGTGAAAGAATCATTATACGTGTAGTTAAATACTGTGCGCACGACACATTGAACTACTGAAACTAGGACACGATTTAAATATTTAAGTTGGAGTTGATGAATGAACATTAAATTATTTTATTTTGCTTTTAGTGATTTGCAATTTGTAATAAAAAACAAATTCAAAATTTATTGCAAATATTTTCAATTAATAAATTACTTTCGTTCTCTTGATTTTTTGTTATTAATATTTCTTTTAGTGACATATTTAGAAAACTATAAATGATTAAATCAAAATATATGATATGAACGAACCAAATAAACTGAGATTGTGATTCGTATGATTAAAGTCCAACCTAACAATCAGTGTGTTGGACAATGTTACCTATCAATTTTGAAAAATTGCTTTCAATGATATTTCAAATGGTGTTCCATATGTGATGACGATTAACAAATTGAAAGACAATCAATCCCACGATGAACTTTTCTTAAAAAAGAAACCAGTTTTCAATCATGACCAACTGCATGTTACTATATCAAGAGTAACTGATCGTATGGGTTAAAAATTCTGATTTGTGATAATGAAAGAAAACATAGTAACAAACTACGAATGTTGTGTATAAAGATTTTTTATAATTTTTAAAGTATGTTCATTCTAAAAGTAATCTTTTTACGAGCCAAATTTTTTTGTTTCTTAAGATATTATTTTGTTAAGAAAAAAAATAATAAGATCATTTGAATATATATATTTTACTTAACTATATATATATATACATATATATATATATATATATATATATATATATATATATATATATATATATATATGGTTGGGTTTCAAATGAGAACCCGTCATTATATGTGAACCTAGGGACTCATCTTGACCATTAGATTGAATAATCTTGATGGTTGAGATCATGACATGTCAGCATGGTAATAATGTAAAAAAATGCATTAATTAATTAAAAATGGTATTTTGGACATATATCAACATTTACAAAGAGCACTACATTATTCTTTGGAAAGCACAATAGATTAAGAAAAAAAAGCACTACGATTGTATACAAAAAGTATCGCAAACTTTGTCTATAAACTGCAAATTCAAAATTTTGAAATGAAACTCAAATCTTCAACAAACCATAACTTTTTCAAATTTTATTCGTTTTGAATGAAATATATATCAAATTAATCACATTCTCAAGATTTACAATTTAAGATACATATTGCATGTTTTAAAACGTAAAAAACATATATATATATATAATTAAATTAAAAAAACTGGACTGATTTTAGCACTACAGTACTGTGTAAAAAGCACAATGAACCTGGACATATAATTGCACTGTGCAATATTAGATCTAAGGTCAGGATTAGTCCCTAGGTGCACATATAATGACGGGTTCTCATTTGAACCCAATCCTATATATATATATATATATATAATCAATTAGTTAATGGTTCCAATTCATTAAAAATAATATTATTCAAGTTTTTTTGTAAGATTACATGCAACGGGTAGGTAAAGTTGTTAATATATGATCCAGAAAGAGTTGCTAATATCACACAAATTATATTACCACTACTAATATCAGGAAAAATTAAATATATATATATATATATATATATATATATATATATATATATATATATATATATATATATAATTGAAAATTGATAAATAACGTAAGTTTGAGAGAAATTAAAAAATTGTGTCGGAGCAATATTATCGAATGCTTTACACTAATAATTTAGAGGCAACACGCGGTTGGCAACCGCGTCTCGGATTTTTTTGCCAAAAAGAATTTTTGGGGTCAAATTGAAGAAAAAAATGCAAGACGTTGTTGCCACCATCGTCCCGTGGTCAAATTATAAAATAAAATTCCAATTTAGGGTTTAAAAGAGGCAGATAAATTTGTAAGCAAAAGATGGTATTCCAAAGAGAAAAATATTTGTACTTTGTTCTTTTTCTTTTCGATGGATATTTACAAAAAGGCAGAAATCCTTTTCAAAACTTTGAGTATCTCTCTTGTGATAGGTGTTAGGGGAAAATAAATAAATAAATATTTTTAATATAAGTGCATATCAGAATAATTTCTTAAAATCGAAAAAATTATTATTTCGAAATTGAAATAAAATAAGATTAAAATAACAATTACTATAATTTGATGTTAAATATATGATCATAATCGCAAGGGCGAGTTTCCAATAGAGTTGTGGTATTGAAAAATACAATTCAAAAAGGTTTGGTTGAATACCATATCCATCAATTCGAATAAGGGTTCTCAATTTCTTATATGCAAAAATAAACTCAGCATCTCCCGTCATCATTGCAAAAATGTACAAGCCATTCTGGTGCTTGCACTGTTAGTTTCGTGATCCAAGTAGCCAGGGGCGTAGGTAGGGGGGTGCCATCCCAGTCCAGGGCACAGTCCAAATTTTTTGGGAGTACTACTTTTTAAAGAAAAAGTAAATTTAAAAATAAAATTATATGTATTTTAGTAGGAAAAAAAGGGTTAGGGAGAAATATAATTTTCAATTTGGTCTAGGGCTAATTCGCCGAGCTGGCTACGCCCCTGCAAGTAGCGTGTGCTTGTGGGCCAACATCATATGGAAATGTTTATATTATTTTTCAGGAAGTTCCACTCGGGTGCTTATGTCATCTATGGTGAAGTCTTTTCTGAACATGACATTGATTTTGTCCAACAAAACCAACATGCTATTGTTGCGTAATCATCTTCTTGGTTCGTAGAGTCCATTGAATTTCTCTCACGGAGCTCGTCAACAAGCACATTATCCATATGGATGCTCCACTCAGCCAAACTCCTATCGTAGAATAATAAATCTTCTTCGAAATTTGGTACATTGTTAGGCTGATGAGAACTCTTTTTTTGTTTTGTTAAAACTAAGATGATTGAAGAATAATGTGTAAGTGGGATGTGGTTGGAAGAATATGTACCAACTTCCCATTTTATAGGTGTATAATTTTTGAAGACATATGTGTACTAAATACAAAGGTAAAAAGAAATGAATACAATTGTGTAGTCGCTGGTAGATCATGAAATAAAAAGGTGAATAAAGGTTGGTGAAACTGAATTCAAATGGGTTAAAGCATATTAATTAGTGGGAGTTCTGACATTGTGTGATTTTCTCATTAAAGTCATTAAAGTTGTGTGTCATACAAAGATGAATGCAGATGGGTGAAACTGAATTCAATAGGTTAAAGTTCTGACATTATGTGGTTTTGTCAGCAAGTCATTAAAGTTGTATACTAGGGAATCAAGCCAATATTGGTCTGCCAATAGGCTAACTATAAACTCATTAAAGTCGTAAAATAGTAAAGCTATTTATTAATAATTAAATTAAATGCAGTGTGTAGTCATGTAGCTGGTAGATTTAAGTGGGTAAAAGTAAATTACCAAAGGCACTGAAAATAGACGACTACACTTATATTCTTGACACCTATAATTACAATAATACATTCAAATTACATTACAGGACAAGACACTGATATTCTTACACTTAAAATATCAACAATACAGTGAAATTACTTTATTTCTCACAAGTAACACAAATCTAAATTACATTACAGTAGAAGACATCATACCCGCACCTTTATTAACTGGAGTGCCTTGTACCATCGTATTCTCTCGAAGAGTCGAACAATTAATCCAGCCCCGATGACATAATGTCCAATTAATTTAATGGTCGTGTTGTCGAGAATGATTGTGCGATTCTTTCAAGTCAATACTGATGGGTGCTGGTATCTTCTTCCATATACCAAGTTGTCGGGTCACTCAATTAGGAAACTGGGCCTCGACAACACAAGAATATGAGTGGACACTGGCTCAACCAATTCTCACTTAAACATCTTGATATGCGAGAAATTATGAGATATTTCATGATCTAGAATTATACTTTTATGCGTACCATAGTATCATATATGCTTATTTCTCGTATATATATTATTGTGGATGGATGAGCACCAATTGTATATTTTTTAGTATTTTGTGCTCAATTGGTGTGACGATGATCGTCAGATGATTTGTGGAGTGATTTTGGAGAAGAAAAAAGTGACACAGCACGACACGATGCTGACATTGGATCTGCAATCGACACCGGGTTATCCAGTGTCGACTGCCTATCAGAGAGTTTAGCGGTAACCTTAGCGGTTACCCTAACCGTTAGCCAACCGTTAACGACCCAAAACCCTATTTTTGGAAGGAAATTTCTTCTCCAAGTCTTGGAAACTTATAAATACCTTCCATACTTCATCAAAAACGGTATTATTGATATTCCTAGGGTTCCAAGGAAACAAAAGGAGTCCAATTCATCCATCCATCAAGAGATTGAAGATCGAAAAATCAAGATTCAAGATCTAAGCTTTCTTTTTCCTTCTTATTCTAGAACTATGTTTTTCTTATTTATTTTTCTTTTGTTATTTCATGAACTCCACGAGTGAGTAGTTATTTATTTAAGTCCTTGTGACATTGAAACCTTCGTGAAGTTATGTTCTAATTAATTTCCGTAATATCTATTTCGTTCTTCATATGAGATTGTTTATGTTATTCTATTTACATGACATGATAGCTAACTTTCTAATTTAGATTGGCCACCTAGATTAGGGGTTGGTTATCAATTGCTAGAAATAGGTATGCTTCCCGTGTAATTGTCGTGGTTTCTATTTCCATTGTAGCAACTAATGGTCGTGCATCATTAGGAGTAACACAACATAAGTGTATTAAACCGAGCTTATGAGCTTATTGCTTAGATTAGCCTATTTGCCTGGTTTCTAATGCTGTTATAGGATTAAATCTAGAGAGCTTATTTTAGGTTTTTCATTAATTATGTTTAATTGAAGAACTTATTTCGATAAAATATTCGGTAAGGGCAGATTTGAGTAGCAGAGCTTGTTGCTATTTAGGGCTTTTACTTTTATATGATGAGTGAATTATGATATTATAATTAGTTAGATGAATCAATCGAGGGTGGAAACTGAACTTGGACTGGAGTTTTCTCATTATTATTAATCTCTTATTAATTCTTTACGTGTTTCGTTTGTTTGAGTTTATTTACTTTGCTCTTTATTTTTTTCTTAGTTCTCATTAGTTAGTTCATCTTCTTTACCCCCTTTATTATTTTAATATGAATAATCACAAGTTAATCCACACTTCTCGTAGGATCGACTCTTACTTACCTCTTCTACTAGTTAGTGGAGGAAAGTTAAGGAAAAATAAATATTAAATTTATATCGTAACGACGAGCGGTCACATCTTTCACCAAAGACGGATATATTTTGGGTGCACTCATATCATGCAGCTCCCACATCCACTACACATTTTAATAATTAACATCAGTTTTCATCTTATAATATAAATAAAGTTGAGTACATTACTTTTAATTTATTCAACCGATCAAGTGACTCCTCAAATACTCGTACCATATTTGTAGCACAACGCATATGATTATGTCGTGCAATCCATCTAAATAAGCATTAAAGCCAATTTATTAAAATGGAATTTTAAATAGATGCGTATTAAGTAACATGTTATACCTAGCACCATACAGCGGTGAGGACAACATGACGTTTTTTACTCTAATATACATGGTTCCAAGGTCGAGCATGTGCCATAAAGACTATGCTCTAATGTAGGAAATTCAGGACCAAGCCCAAATCTGCAATTAGTTTATCGGACCATTACTCGATTTCTTCTAGGGATTTACTGCATTACACAACTCACGATACAGACATGCTAACATAGCACTACCCCAACTAATACTTGAGGCTGTCTCATCATCCCTAAATGTTGTAGGTATAGTATGCACACAAAGTTTTTGGTTGTACCGAGCATCGACATAGAGCTAAGTAACAGCAATGCAATTCCACGCGCATACATCACAACCTCATCCTGCGGAGTGTCATCGTTTGGTTGGTGGATTCTAAGATGCTCACTCAATGTCGTGAGTGATAAACGAGTCCACATAATAATAAACTTGTAAACATATGTAATGTGAGATATACTCAGCCCAATACTCCCTCGAATGCTGAACATCATCGCCTATCATCGGGGTATCTTCGATCAAAAGACTCCAAATTATGGTAACATCTTTTAGTGTGACACCGCCTTTCCTATGGAAAAATAAAAAGTACGTGTCTCGCGCCGCCATCTCTCAACCAATGCTATTATCAGATGTTTTTCTAGTCTACAATGTGCGATCCCTTAGAAACCCCAACGATCTAGTACAGATAGAACTCGACGATGCAGATACTTATTCTCATCACCAAAACTCTAAAAGATATAAGATGTTACACGCTTAAGCATAAGAACCTCATCAAGCTGACCATGTGCAACATCGTTCGAACGTTGCAAATGCTGATGAGTCCAATTAGAACCATCATTTGGCGATCCCATCTACAAGATAAATATATATAATCTGTCAAAATTAATATCGAATAAAAAGTTGCACGAGATAAATACTTTATTGACAAAAAAATATATGCAATCAAGAAAATACTACTTTCCAAAGATATTACTTAATGAATTTTTACAATAACCGTCATTAATAAACAAAGTAATGTGAATTACAACATCAAGTAGTGTCAATTGACTGTCAGCAAAAAATCAAAGTAAATTTCAATATCATACTAGAATCTACAATACGAATAGTAATGGAATAATTATTGTGTTATCTTGCATCAACGCCTCAAACTCGAGCATCCAATGTGTTATGATGTGTTGGCCACCTCTTGCGCATGATGTTGTTGCATGGTGCATATTTCTGGTTGGTCTACTTTGTTGTGGATCCTATTGTTCCTGAGTCGCCTAACAGTTCTAGGCCTCCTAGTTTCTAGATCATGATCAATTCTAAATTTACTTCATTCCAATCTTCCACATCAGACAACGGTTCAAAAACCTCAATAGAGTATGTACGCAGGTATGCAGCAGTGCTATAGTAATCTCGCACGTAAGTTACAGGATCTACTCTAAAATCGATGTATGCCTGATTTGCATGGGAGCACTACATACCACTACACAACCATCTACTACAGGAGCATTCTGCACTTGACAAGGACACCCAAAAGTTTCAAGCACGAACTGATCCATCGACCCGTGTGGAAACCTGGCTGTTTATTCTGCCCAATGTTATCTCGTAACATGGTAAGATGTCTCAGCATGCTGTTTTTCTTGGAATATGCTGTATATTTTATCAGGCCACAATTGTCATCTCCGCTCTATTCTTATCGCATCTTCCAAGCGTGTATAGAAATTCTGGTGTGCTTCGGGCAAATGTGATTTGGACGAGAGTAGTTATTGGAAGCCATCTAGCACATTTTATTACTTTGTTGTTTCACTTAGACATGTTGGTCATTAGGATCCCATATCATATATCACGGTCATGGCTTATGTCCACTTACTCGAATCCATATCATCCAAGTATGCAAATACTTCTGTATCTTGGAGTTTAATTTGCTCCATTATTTTATGAAAGACCAAAACTTTGGGTTCTGATCTAACTTTTTAACACATATCCTTTAGTTTCACAGACTCGAAATGCGTAATGAAGTTAGAAGTGACATGTTGTAAACAAAAAAATCTATTTCCAACCGGTGCATGAACGCCTGGACTTGTTGAACTGCACTAAGTAGTCCAGCATGTCAGACAGATATAAGACAAACCCCTTATATTTTGTGAGTAATATGTTTCCTAACCATGTGAAGGAACCAGTGCCACGAGTTATAACTCTCTGAATCAACAACTGCATAAGCTAATTGAATGACTTGTTGGTTTGCATCAATTGCGCATGCCATCAACAGTGTGTGCTTGTACCTTCCGACCAAAAAAGTTCCATCAACACTAATGACTTTGCGATAATGTCTAAAAGCCTCGTTACATGGTCTGAATGCCCATAATTTAAATCTTAACATATGCACACCAAGTACTCCTAAAGATTTGTGTAGCCACTCGACCACTATTCCTAGGTTGTACGTCTACAAGGCCTCCATGTATTTTTATAAATGTCAAACCAAGCTCTCCCACATTCTGTATACATTTTTCCAAGCCCATCGCAAACCTTACCATACTTTGTGATATGACACTTTATAACCATATTCTTGTTTCACGGCAAAATTGGACATGCCAGACGCTATATATTAGATCTCTCTCAACCGAAGTGGTAATGAGCATAACAATCATATATTTACATAAATAGGGTGATCATCACGTGTACGAGATAAAAGACATTTGTGCACATGACCCAATTTTGTGTTTTCCCCAAACATCCTTTCGTTTACGATAACTAGCGCGAAGATGCCATTCACATTGAGGTGAGGGGTTACTTGATGAATTCAGAATATCTGGACTATTCTCACTAACTGGTTTCGTAATACAAATAACTTTTCAAATCTTTGGGCTTCTCAAATCCACTCTATACGCACACTTGGCGACACGCACAAAGTAATCTTTAACAACCCATATAGTATTTTTTTTTTATCTCTGAATATCATGCATTTTCTCAACACTTCGTCCTCTTTGTCTTAGTAGTAATTCTGTTGAGGAACACCAATAGAACCAGTAAGGATGTCTTCTTATCCAGAATAAAAAAAGAAAGGTATGTTCTTGTAATGTCTCAATCCTCCATCCACTTGTTGATGGGTTGTAGGGCCACGTTCAATCACGATAACTGAATAACTTCTCGATTGTTTCATTTCCATCATCTGATTCTCCTACGCTCTGTTCCGAATCGCAACCTTCATTCCTTCCAAAGTAATCAGTGGTTGAACATAAATTTTACAAATTGACTTCGGGACGTTATTGCCACCAACTTCTCGTTTTGAAATCTTTTTTTATTTTATCAATTTAGCCACACAAAATTCTTTTGACACAAAAAATTCAAGATGTGGTTATCAATCATGTATCGCCTCTAAATTTTTTTATTTTTTTAAATTAGCAGAACGCGTTTGATAATAACTTGATACATTTTTTTTAAAGTTATCTAAACTCGTGTTATTATATCAATTTATATTAAAATATTTATTATTTATTTAATTTTGCCTTAATATCACATCGAAATTCAAATATTATGCACCATTGTACATGCACTGGTCTTGTTTTATGGATCCCACGCACGTTCCAAGATTTCACACATTAGTACTTGTTGATTACCACCACCTGCTTCTCAAAACATGTGCGTCTCACGTAGAATCAACGAAAAGTCAAATTTTTATTTATTTTTGATAAAAGAAGCTTTATTAATTTATGATCGTGAATGTATAAGACTAGTGTAAACATGCATGCATGTAGATTCTTGTGATCTTTTATCTCAAGACTCACGAGTAACATGCAGGACAACCATTGTGGTGGCATTTGGCTCGATAAATATTGTATCTTCCTCAACTCAATATTTATTACTCCATCCGTCCCAAAATGATAGTCCTGCGGTTGATTTCACACAAATTAAAAAATTAGTAGTTTATATAGTTAAGTCATTAATTTAGTTAGTGTTTTCCAATTATACCCTTCTTGAATTGATTAATGTCAATTAATACTTATACAAATCAGTGTTGAAATTAATATATTTGTTATTGGAATAGTAAGATTTTACATTGTAATCATCAATTTTCAATTTACCATGTAGAAAATTAGTATTTCAAAAATATTAATTAAGGGTATGTGTTGAAATGAAAATTTAATGATTTGTTAAATATAGTAACTGGACTATTTTTGTGGGACAGAAGGAAATAAAATACTGGACTATTTTTGGGGGATGGAGGGAGTATTATTTTAGTATTGCGTTCGATAATTAGGAAATAATACATATCACTCTTATTAAAATATGATAAAAGTATTTTATTTTTCAACAAAGACATTTCAATAAATATTTAAGGAAATGGGTAAGGGTTAAATTATAAAAATATGTATAAAGTTGTTTTCAAAATATAACAACAAGGGCAACACTCTTGTTAGACCGGATTAACGGATCATTCGTTGGGCCAAAATCTCATATCAATACATTATAGTGCAAAAATCAATACATTATAATAAAAAACCAATAAATCATAATATAAAAATATTACAGTACAAAAACCAATATATCATAGCACGAGTCAGAGATTTATGAAAAACTAATACATTATATTACAAAAACCAATACATTATAGTACAAAAACTAATACATTATAATATCGGGTCAGATGGCCTAACGGGTCATGACCCATTAATCTGGCCTAATATAAGTGTTTGCCTAACAATAAATATTACAATTCAAAGCCATTTGTTGGTTTATTTCATTTACTTTCTTCGAAGACCATTTGCTCCTAATTTGATTATTCCAGAATTCTTTCAGAGATGTATAATCAAAGTTGGATTTAGTGTTTTTTTTTTGCTCCGACAGAAATAATAATGGCTTACTCAACCTAATTTTCATAATGATATATATTCATATTGTGTACTTAAAAGGCAAGATTCTAAAGAGTGTGACGTGTAACGATGCAAGGATGTGAATCAAACGTCACAAGTTTATGTTGGGTTGTAGAGCCTGAAGTCCAAAATTTCGTCAACGGTGATCCAACTCGCAAGTAAGTTGGCGAGGGGTTGCAGGAGTCAGAGCCCCCGTGCCATTGGGGGTTCGGGGGCTGGCTCCCGAGCCAAAATTTTTGGGGGTATTTTAAGGAGTTCGCGTGAAATTATAATTAGGGTTTTCTTATTATAAATAGCCTTTGTGTAATGTAACCCTTTCTCAAAAATTATTATAGTACAAACTCCTGACTTGGCAGCGCCCCCAGACGTAGTCAGCATCTCTCTCTGACAAACTGGGTAAACAATTTCTTGTGTCGTTTTTATTGCTTCTCTTTTTCATCATATTACTTCTAATCTTAACAACTGATGTCAAGAGCGAGGTTCGGTGAGAAATGATGGGTGACGGAAAATCGCCAGTTGAGAAGTTTGATGGAACAGATTACAGGTTTTGGAAGATGCGGATCGAGGATTACCTGTACGGTAAAGATCTATATCAACCTCTGGGTACGAAACCAGAGGCCATGAAAGAGGACAAATGGAAATTATTGGACAGAAAAACGATGAGCGTAGTGTGCTTGTCGCTCTCCACACAACTAAGGCGAAAACTACGAAAGAGATCTTAGAGACATTATCAGAGATGTACGAGAAGTCATTGGCAGCAAACAAAGTTCATCTAATTCGACGTCTTTTCAACCTAAAGATGTCAGAGGGTACTGCGGTTGCCAATCATCTCAACGAGTTCAACTTGATACAAGCCCAATTGAGTTTGGTTGATATTGATTTTGATGATGAGGTCCAAACCCTAATTTTGCTGTCCTCTTTACCAGAAAGTTGGAGCGGAACGGTTAACACTGTTAGTGCTTCATCGGGGAAGGAGAAGATGAAGTTTGATGAAGTTAGATATCTGATGCCAGTGAGTTGGCGCCGAATTTTTTGGGGGTATTTTAGGGAGTTCGCGTAAAATTATAACTAGGGTTTTCTTGTTATAAATAGCCCGGCTGTGTAATTGTAAAACTATCTCAAAAATTATTATAGTACAAACTCCTGGCTTGGCAGCGCCCCCAGACGTAGTCAGAATCTCTCTCTGACGAATTGGGTAAATAATTTCTTGTGTCGTTTTATTTCTTCTCTTTTTCATCATATTACTTCTAATCCTAACAACTGGTATCAAGAGCGAGGTTCGGTGAGAATATGATGGGTGACGAAAAATCGCCAATTGAGAAGTTTGACAGAACAGGTTACGGGTTCTGGAAGATGAAGATCGAGGATTACCTGTATGGTAAAGATATATATCAACCTCTGGGTATGAAACCAGAGGCCATGAAAGAGGACTAATGGAAATTGTTGGACAGAAAGGCGATGAGAGTGGTGTGCTTATCGCTGTCCAGAAACGTCGCTCTCCACACAACTAAGGCGAAAACTACGAAAGAGATGTTAGAGACGTTATCAGAGATGTACGAGAAGGCATCGGCAGCAAACAAGGTTCATCTAATGCGACGTCTTTTCAACCTAAAGATGTCAGAGGGTACTGCGGTTGCCGACCATCTCAATGAGTTCAACATGATACAAGCCTAATTGAGCTCCGTTGATATTGAGTTTGATGATGATGTCCAAGCCCCAATTTTACTATCCTCTTTACCAAAAAGCTAGACCGGAACGGTTACCGCTATTAGTGCTTCAGCGGGGAAGGAGAAGATGAAGTTTGACGAAGTTAGAGATCTGATTATTAGTGAAGAAATTCGCAGAAGAAAATCGGGCATAACTTCAGGGTCAGCTTTGAGTACAGAGAATAGGGGGCGATCACAATCAAATGGTAAATTTAATCGAGGTAGATCAGAATCAAGGGGCAGAAGCAAGCCAAGAAAGGATATGATTGAGATCAAGTGTTGAAATTGTGACGAGTTAGGTCACTGCCAAAACCAGTTCAAAGCACCATTGAAGAAGAAGAAGGACAACAAATCAGCTAACACAACAACAGAAGATATTGCAGACGCACTTATTTTGAGTGTGAGCAGTCCATTAGAATCGTGGGTTTTGGATTCAGGTGCATCGTTTCATTCTTGTAGTAGTGCTGAGGTCATAGAACAATATACATCTGGAAATTTTGGGGAGGTTTACCTTACTGATGATGAGCCGCTAAAAATTGTGGGAAAGGGAGATGTTCGGATCAATAATCCAAATGGTTCCGTATTGCAGCTACACAATGTGGACACATGGTTTGAGGAGAAATCTACTTTCAGTAGGGCAGCTAGATGACGAAGGTTATGTGGTGACCTTTGGCTGTAGTAACTGGAAGATAATCAAAGGAGCCATGGTGATGGCTCGAGGAAAGAAGGAGGGTACGTTTTATATGACAACTAGTACCAAAGAATGCATTGCTATTGCAGGAAAAAAATATTGATGCGGATTTATGGCATTATCGACTTGGCCACATGAGTGAGAAGGAGATGAAAGAACTGTGTTTGAAGGGTAAGCTACCAGGACTCAAGATAATTGATGTTGGTTTATGTGAGGATTGTGTCTTCGGTAAACAGAAAAGAGTGAGTTTTTTGAAGGGTGGCAGAACCTTAAAGAAACAGAAGTTGGAGTTGGTATACAGTGACTTATGGGGACCAGCGCCAGTAACATCTCTTGGTGGTGCGTCATACTACATGACTTTCATTGATGATTCTTACAAGAAAGGTATGGGTTTACTTTCTGAAAAATAAATCTGATGCATTTGATACTTTTAGAAAGTGAAAAGCCCTTGTAGAAAATGAAACATGTTTGAAAGTAAAGTGCTTAAGATCTGACAATGGCGGAGAGTACGAGCTTAGAGAATTCAAAGAGTATTGTTCTACTAATGGAATTCGCATGGAAAAGACCCTGAGAGGAACCCTTCAGCAGAACGGAGTGACAGAGCGAATGAACAGAACTCGGAATGAGCGTGCCAGATGTATGCGGTTGAAGTCAGGTTTACCAAAGATGTTTTGGGCAGATGCAGTTAGCAAAGCTGCATTCCTGGTTACTAGAGGACCATCAGCTCCTTTGGAGAATGGCATACCGGAGGAGGCTTGGAGTTGTAAGGAGGTAAACCTAACTTATTTGATAATATTTGGTTGTGTTGCTTATGTTCATATAGATGCTGCAGCAAGAAGTAAGTTGGATGCTAAATCTATTAAATGTACATTTATTGGATATGGCGGTGATGAATTCGGTTATAGATTTTGGGATGAACAGAATCAAAAAATAATTCGCAATCGAGATGACATATTTAATGAACAGGTTTTGTACAAGGATAGGATGGGTGCACCAGATGCAGAAAGTGCAGGTACTCAAGTTGTAGAGTTAGATATTTCTAACTCAGGTGGGAGCAAAGCAGTTCAGAAGGACCAGGAGGTTGTTGAGGCTGAGCTGAGAACACCACCAGTTCCGTTGAGAAGGTCTACGAGAGTGCGAGGATCACCAGATAAGTTCATACCATCAAATTACTACTTGTTGCTGACTGATGGTGGTGAACCTCAAAGTTATGCAGAGGCTGCACATGGTAAGACCAGAAGCAAATGGAGGCTTTCCATGGATGAAGAGATGGACTCTTGATGTCCAATGACACTTGGGATCTTGTTGAGCTCCCAAAGAAAAGAAGGCGCTGCATAATAAGTGGGTCTACAGAATTAAAGACGAGGCTGATGGGAGCAAGCGTTACAAGGCAAGGCTGGTTGTGAAGGGATTTTAGCAGAAATACGGTATTGATTATACAGATGTTTTTACTCCTGTTGTAAAACTAACCACTATTCGAATGGTTTTGAGCATGGTTACTGCAGAGAACTTACTGTTAGAGCAGATGGATGTAAAAACAGTTTTTCTCCATGGTGATTTGGAGGAAGACATATATATGAACCAACCAGAGGGATAATTGTCGAGAGGTAACGACGATCTAGTGTGTAAACTGAAAAAGATCTTGTATGGTTTGAAACAAGCTCCGAGACAGTGGTACAAGAAGTTTGATAAGTTCATGCTTGATATTGACTTCGTCAGATGCAATGCTGACCATTGTTACTACTTCAAGAGGTTTGATGATAGTTATATCATATTATTGCTATATGTTGATGACATGTTGATAGCAGGTTCTTGTGCTCGAGAAGTGGATAGATTGAAGAAGCAATTGTCAGAACGATTTGCTATGAAAGACCTTGGAGACACCAAGCAGATTTCGGGTATGCGGATTACTCGAGACTTGGTGGGAGGAAAATTGTACCTTTCTCAAGCAAAGTACATCGAGAAGGTGTTGAAAAGACTCAATATGGAGAATGCCAAGCCAGTGAGTATCCCGCTAGGTAGTCATTTCAAACTATCTAGCAAAGAGTCTCCTAGCAGTGATGAAGAGCGTGCCTATATGCAGAGGGTTCCCTACGCTTCAGCAATTGGTAGCATCATGCACGCAATGGTGTGCACGAGACTAGATATTGCTCATGCGGTGGGAGTAGTTAGTCGTTTTATGAGCGATCCGGGTAGACAACATTGGGAAGTAGTGAAGTGGATCCTTAGGTACTTGAGAGGTATCAAAGAGAGAGCCCTATTTTTGAGGACAAAGGCGTTGAGCTTGCAGGATACACTGATGCAGACTTAGCATCGAGTGACCTTGACAAAAGGAGAAGTACTACCGGATACATTTTTACTTTGGGTGGTACATCGATATCTTGGGCTTCTAAGTTGCAGAAGGTTGTGGCTCTATCTACCACAGAAGCAGAGTATGTAGCAGTGACAAAGTCTAGTAAAGAGATGGTATGGCTGCAAAATTTCTTGGGTGAGTTGGGGAAAGAGCAGAAAAATGGTATCCTGTATAGTGATAGTCAGAGTGCTATTTTCTTGGCTAAGAATCCAGCATTTCATACAATAACAAAGCACATTGAGTTGAAGTATCACTACATACGCTATATCTTAGAGGAGAAGATCTTGTAGCTAGTGAAGATTCGTGGAATTGACAATCCTGCCGATATGTTGACTAAGGTTGTGACCTTGGAGAATTTAAAGTTATGCATGGCTTCAACTGGGCTTGGAACTTGGAGGAAGGCTTGGAGCTGCTGAAGTTATGAGTTACATTGAGAAGATGTAGAGATGGTTACATTCGAGATCAGTCTCCGGGTGGGGGATTGTTGGGTTGTGGAGCCTGAAGTACTGTACATCAAAGCCCTCGTATTTTAGGGAGTTCGCGTAAAATTATAACTAGGGGTTTCTTGTTATAAATAATCTGGCTGTGTAATTGTAAACCTATCTCAAAATTATTACAGTACAAACTCCTGGCTTGGCAGCGCTCTCAGACGTAGTCAGAATCTCTCTCTAACGAACTGAGTAAACAATTTCTTGTGTTGTTTTATTGCTTCTCTTTTTCATCATATTACTTCTAATCCTAACAGGGTAGTGGCGTATAAAGAGAAACCCTAAGATGTCCATGGATAAGGGTCCTAAGAAGTCATACAAGGATGACACATTAATCCGAAGGCTACGCATTGACTAGCTGACAACCAATTAGAGGATAAAGTAGAAGCATGCAGCCAAAGTAAGGGATATTGGGGTTAACAACTTGGCTTCAAAGTAAGCCCATAGCTAATTAGAGTGCAACATGTGGCATGGGCATTAGCCAAAATTACATCTCTTTTAGGGCAGTATAAATAGAGCCTTGAAAGGTGTGCAAAAGGAGGGCTACTGAGAGCATTTTTAGGAAGGCAGATTTTAGAGAGAAAAGGCTAGAAAGAGAATAGTAATATGTAATTAGGAAGGACCTTGTAAACAACAACCACAAATAGCTGCCTCACGAGCTACACCTAACTCGCCCTTTTCACATACCTTTTTATTTTCATAGTTTTTCACTTTTTCTTGTCAAAATCAAGAATTGATAAGCTAGTAAGTCATTTGAAAGATTTGGGTTTCTTACGAGACTATCTCTAAAGTCTTCCAATAGCACGTGGAATCACTCAAGAGCTATATCACATGGTATGCTAAATCGATCACATAATGTGAAACTTGCTCGTAGGACACAAAAATCATCTTTGGTCAAGTTGGCCTTTTTGAGAATACTTTCTGTAAATGTCTTCACAATGCAAGAAGGCCCCGAACCTTCCAAGTATTGTTGTCTATGGCTATAACACAAATCGCGGTCAAGCAATCCACCATCCCACCTATGATATATTTCGATGAGCAAAAAGCACCAAGAAATCCTCAAACCAAAAAGGGATAGACCAATTCACCACCTGAAGCCAATAAACTCCTTCAAGAGAAAATGACGAGCTAATGTCTAAATATAGGCAAGTCTATTCCATTGCTACATCCATGATCTATTAGCACATTAAGGATCTTAACATCCTCCCTCCCCTAAGAATCATCAAGAAGTACTCATCCATGCTTGACAAAAAATGATTCTATGAGAATGACAAATACAGGGACAACTGAAGAGTGCCACATCTTTGTGAGGGATCTAGTCAAGTTCTGCGATGACAGGAACCTTTAATATTTCGCAAAGAACCCAAGTCGAACAGACCCAAGACCAAACAACTTTATGTAGCTGCTATCCTCACTACCGCACTATGTGAGCCCTAATATCATTACCTTAATCAATACGAGCTACACTAAGAAGAATTGATCTAATAATGAGATGAAAGCCCAGCTAAAAGAAGCCAGGACATCATATCAAAAGGCAAAGTCGCTCAATATAATGATCTATCGAGTAGAGGACGAGCAAGAGTAGAACAATTATGATGGAACCTTCTCCTTTCACGAGTTCGACCTGCTCTAGATCATCCACTCACACTCAGATGCAATAGTCATAACAACATGCATCATGGGAATCAAGATGTACAAAATTATGGTCGACTCGGGAGCATACTCTAGCTCATATACTGGCATGCTCTCAAAATAATTAAGGTGAAAAGGATGTACATAAATTCGAGTAATGGCAGGATACGTGGGATAGGTGGAAGACATGTGACGACCATAGAGAGATAGATCTGTTGATTGAGTTCGGCATAAGGCTCGAAAGGAAACCATAAACGCGGCTTTCAAAATCATTGATGCACACAGAAAGTATAACACTTTGATTCGGAAGTCCCACCATGTATGACCTCAAGGGGGCGCTCTCTGTATACTATTTTTGCATAAAACTTCTGAAAGATTATGAAGAAGGCGTGCACCAAGCCGAACATGTACCAGCAAAAGAATATAATTACGTGTTGAGCGCCAGGTGCATTCATATGGGCGAGATGGAAAAGGAGGGCCTAGAAGAAAATGAAGAATCTCACCTAAAAGGTGAATCCGGAAATTATGAGAGAGATATATTAGAGGATATAAGGTAATCCCCTAATAGTGAGCTTGACAAGGCGATGGCCCAAGAAGAGGGGCCAAATGAGCAGGGAAAAGAAAGAAGCGCGAATCTGAGTTTGATCAAGTAAAGAATTAAGATTGAGGTGACCAACAACCAGGGGCTCCAAGAAGAAAACGTCTCGGTCATAATGGACAAGAGGTTAGAAGGCAGCAAGTTAAATAACATAGAAGTCGATCCAGAAAATGAAAAGGATAGAGGGCAATGCCCCGGAAAGGAACACATGGTTTATGAAGACAAACTAGACCCCAGAATGACGACTTTGAAGCGTAAAGCTATACATGCTGAATTGATCGAGGAGATGACTAGATTATGATGGACAAGGCCGACAATAAAAGGAACTCCATATTGTTCATGATCTTAAGGATCATGTCATATCATAATTAATCAACTTCCATAAGGGAAATCAAGAAGTTCTCATCTATCCTCATGACAACATAGATAGAACCATGGAGGTCTTCAACATCCATGACAACAAATTTATCCAAGAGGTGAGGTACCTTCTTTAGGTGTCCTCTTCAAGAAGATGACTAGGTAGTGACGCTTGTGTATACATTTTTCCAACCTAATCAAAGCTTGTCCAAAAGACAGCTACCCACTGCCCCATATCGATTATATGGTTGACGCTACGTCGGGGCATGAGCTCATGAGCTTCTAAAGGCCTATTGAAGTGATCTCAATTGCACTATTTTTCTAATAAATGTTTGAGGATCGCCCACAAGAATGGTGTCAATCGTATTGATGTGGGGTGTCTCAAGTCGAATCTCAAGAGGAAGACTAATCGAAAGTAACTTTGTGTTTAAATGATGAAAAAGAAAGTAAATAAAAAGCTATGATAAACACATGATCAAGTTTCGGGGTTTGAGTTTTTAAAAGATAAGGCGATAATTTAAGTGATGAGAAATCAAATTGAATACTTTGAAAAGACTAATAAAACAAGGGTTTATGGTTCTAAACTCATCTCCATAATTAATTGACTATTTACCAAATGCTTAACCTACAAATCAGGATTGTCAATCCAAATTCACGATCGAACACCCGATAATTTCTAATTGATGGTTCTAAACTCGTATAGAACTTAGACCCATGAGTTCTAACCTAAATCATCAAGAAATGCAATAACATAAACTTAGAGCAAGTATGAACACAATTAAACTAATTAGGAAATCCATAATCAGATTTAGTGAAATCATTAACTAATAATTAAAACCACTAATAAACTAACATATGCATAGGAGAGAAAATCAATCCAACTACTTTAAACAAGTGAACAAACTACTATTCATCATCTACAAACTTAAGAAAGATATTCTACACTACTAGTGAACTACTTGCCCAAAATAACTAAACACGATTGCTTTTTTACTATCACAGTCACCTAACATGCCTAAAAGGGAAATAAACAACATGAATTCACAACAAAAAGCTTTGGATAACATGAAATTTAACTAACAACAATATATAAATACCATCATAAAAAAAAAACTCATTACACGAGAAGATTAAAGGCCTCAAATCATTCATAAAAATTACAAATAGAATGTAAGAGTACATGAATTAGACCTAGAATAATCTTCAAATCTTGAAACCCAAAAGAGAGAGTGCTTCACCAATGTCAATAAGCTTCAGCACACCACAAACTAAGCTAACTAACTAACCATGGATTATTTAAGCTTGAAGGTTAAAAGGATGAAAGGATAAGTTTGTGTTCTCAAACCCTAAGGGGTTTTAATGCTCTCTTTCTTCAGCTAGGTATGTAAGTTTATATAGGTGAAAGTTGGGAAAAAGTGATAAATTTGCCCAAAAATGGCTTTCATCGATCAATGGTGTCTCTGTCTTTGATGATGTGACGATCCACGAAGGTGGTCTATGGTAACAAAATTGTCGTGTATCGATGCCCCCTTGATCGATGGTGGTGTATAACTTTGGGCCAGTCTGTTGATGCTTACGATCGATGCGGGCCGAGTAGCGCATCGATGGATGGCTATGCTTCATGGGTCAGGTTTGTGTTTTCATCAAATTGAGCCAGTTGTAATCCTCGGGAATGTGCTTGGGCCCTCTCGACTGACCTAAAACCAAGAAAAGCAAAATAACATAAGAAAATCCACACAAATACGAGAAAAAACACGAAAAATACTAAAAAGGCGATAAATATAAAAACGAACTAAAAAGCTAATAAAAATAAGGACAAATCTACTCTAATCAACTACCCCACGCTTTATTGGTTTGTTCGTCCTCGAACAAACGATAATTTCGAAGTATAACTTGAATGAAAATAAGTTCAAGCAAAGAGTCGTGCGTTGCTACATAGATAATTTTGAAAATATAGGTACAAGTCACACAACGTCAAACACTCATCCATTATTACATTGTCGCTCCAAAATAAAATCATGCTTCCTCACGAAGGATAATATATATAAGTACGCTCAAAAGCACTCAAGTATTTTCTGCATAGGACGTGTATACACTCAAATCATACAATTACATGCACAATAAATAAGCACCGAAAATCAATCTCTTTTCAATCGCAAATTAAGTGTGCTGTCAAAACTAAGAATCAGCAAAGGTCTTCGCGGGTTGTAATGTAAGGCTTTTTCGACGGGGCATGGAATATATAAGTCGTGTGGCTAATCGCTCACTCCAACCTAATCTAATCAAAAAGCACATTGCTTCACCTCGCTCAAAAATAAAAACCTCACTTAACTCTCATAACGTAGCCTTAAAATATAGGCTATTTCCCAAGTCGCAAACCATAAAACCGACTGAAAGCTCAAACCACTTAATCACAAACATAAGGCTTCATAAAATTAACAATTAAACTCAAGCCTTTACAAGCGCGTAGGCAATTAATCAACATATCCACCATCCTATCTTTTTTTTTTCACCCTTTATTATTTTTTTTATGGGGTATTAATTTTTTTTCTTTTTTTTTTATTTTTCGGATGGTGGTCCTTAATTACAAAAATAATAAATTCCTAATAAAAATTTCCAAGACTTAAATAACCAATAAAAATACGAACTCCTACCCCACGCTTTTAATGGGTTGTAGGGGTCGTCTCAACAACACTCATGGCTATAGGTATGGATATTTGGCTATGATTGGCTCATTCGGAATTTATAGTGGCTAAAATTTATGAATATGGCCGGAATAAGATTTTATATGTGCCTTAACTTCATGTTCAAGGTCGACTACACACAGCGGTTTCAAAGAGATATCAAAACTGAAACTTATTCAAGCACATGCAAAGATGATAAACACTCAGGCTACTCGTGGCTTTTTGCATGAAATTTTTTGAATTGACGCTGCTTTTAAGGTTTCGTGAACTCGATTGCATCCAAGTACCATGTTCCATATAATAATAAATTTTGGAAAATTATGCACTTATGCACGCTCAAAGACGAAAACAAATAATCGTACTTAGTCAACTTCGACAGGCATGCCATACAAACACAAATAAGCGTAGAAATAGCGATCAATCACATCAAAAATATGCATTTCAAAACAAAAGACATCAAATTGCACTAACCATACTCAACCACCCCCCTCCTTAAAAACTTAGCAATCTCCTGATTGTCATAAATATTAAAGAAAATAAAAGTATGGGAGATAAGAAAACATCCCTGAAAACTCGATGGTCGAGTCTCTCTAAAAACGCATGTTCAATTATCCTTCGTCTTAGATCGCGTGACTAGATTGTCCCGAACAAACCTATAAAAATAAATAAAAACAAACAAACAAAACATGATTGTGATCAATTGTGACGCGCAAGTGCCCGGTGGCACGTCTTTTTGGATTTGAAACGGCCGGATTGCGGCCAACGTCGTAAATGGTTGGGTTGCAGCTCATCAAAAGGTTGCCGGACTGCGGCTAACTTGGGTCGGATTGCGACCTCGATCGACGAAATTATCGTAATCCATGATTGCTGCGTTAAGTGGTAGGTTCAGTGGTTGATCGTCATCGTTAACGCCTCGAGTGGAACTAGCGGTAAGGCCTTGCAGTAGCGAGCTTCCGCTATATAACCGTTGTCCAGAATAAGCGAATTATCATACTTTCTGCACATCAACACACACATAAACGTACCACGGAAATTGACACAATATAAAAAGACAGAAATAAAATAAAAGAAAATAAAACGAAAACTAACTAACGCTTGGGTTGCCTCCCAAGAAGCGCAACATTTATCGTCATATGCTCGACACAATTGATTGATCAAATCCTAGCTCATGGTGGGTCCACGAACTCCCTCTTACTCCTATCTCGACTCTTCATATAATCCTTGAAATAAGGCTTAAGTCGATGCTTGTGGACTTGGAAACTTGATTTCTCACTCTCATCGTACAGTGTTGCTACACCATACTCATCCATCTCCTTCATTAAAAACGGTCCACTCCATGCAACTTCAAAATTGGTTGGATCAAACTTACGATCGGAATTATACAGCACCAGTTGACCAACCTTGAACCTCAAATCATCTAACTTCTTCTTCTTCGTCGTCCAATCCTCGCTATTGGCCTCGCCCTTTTTCTTCGCACGTTTAAAATTCTTGTAGGGGTCGAGGGAAACACTTCTTGAATGATAATGCGGTGGCTTCGTCTCTTCTCTTGGCTCAACTTCGAACGATCTCATTGTGGTCTCAACTCCACTTTTGGTTCATTTTGAGGCACGTAAAATCGCATGGGCAATCCATCATCAAATGCTTCTACATTATCAAACTCTTCAATCGTGCCGATGCTCAAAAGCTCATTCGCGCAACAATCCACTAAATCAACAGTAGAACAATCGTTCTTAATAAACGACGCAGGACTCTTGTGAAAATCTTGAAGTGAGAACGTCACCGTTTCGCCCAATACGGACATAGTCACCCTTCCCTCGTTTACATTGATCACCGTACGCATTGTAGACATGAATGGGCGTCCCAACAAAATGGTGTGTTCTCGGTTCTCGCTTTGTACGTCACCAACATCCATAATGACAAAGTCGACCGGCACTACTAGCTTGTCAACTTGCACTAAGACATCCTCCACAATCCCCAAAGGTAGCCTTATCGTTCTATCCGCCAATTGTAATTTCATCGTGGTCGGCTTCAGCGGTCCTAGGCCAAATTCCTTGTAAATCGAATGGGGCATCAAATTTATGCTAGCGCCAAGATCGAGCATCCCTCTTTCCGTTTGTCCATTCCCGAGAGAAATAGTTAAGCAAAAACTCCCGGGATCCTTCTCTTTAGGTGGCAATGGTTGCTTAAACATATCTCCAACTTCTCTTATCAAAGCTACAGGCTGATTTGTAGCCAAACGCCTTTCCTTCGATGCTAGATCTTTGAAAAATTTCAAAAACGCCGGCATTGTCTTTATCACCTCTATCAGGGGGAGGTTAATATTGACATTTTTCAATAAATTATATAGCTCCATGAATCTCTTATTCTCCATGGCCGGACGTAGACGACTTGGGAAGGGAACGTGATCATAAATGGTCAACTTCTTGGGCGCATTTAAATAATCAGTGGGGTCTTCAGTTGCTGTCGACTTCTTGTTCTTCACTGCTCCCGGAGGTTGGGTCTCGGTCTCTTTCTTGTCTTCCTCCTTTCCTAGCTCGACGCAGTTATCCACTTCTTTTCCGCTCGTCAGCACATGAATAGCCGAGGCTTGTTCCGTTTGGATTGGAAGAGTATTTTTCTCCTTCTTTAATGATGCCATGTCAGTTGCCAATTGTCCTACCATTAACTCCAATCTTCTTAGTCCTGACGAATTTTCAAGAGTGCTTTTGGCCATTTCAGCCATCATCGTTCTCAATTCTTTCATATCGTCTCGCACTCCCTTCATTTTCTCTTGAACATGTGTGAGGCCGTCTCGGTTCCGAATAGTTTCGGCGACTTGGTTTTGCTGCCAGACTAAAAGTTGATCAGTCGGCTGAGCAGGTGTTTGCATGTGTGGTGGTCTCTGCCCCGAATGTTGTTGATTCGAATAATGCTGGATGGCGTTGACGTCCCCTCGTTGTTCGTTGTTGAATGGGCACATATCGGCTAAATATTCGGGGGATCCGCATTGGTGACACATCGCATTAGTTTTCTTCAAAGAGGACTTTCTTGCCCACTCGGCCTTCGTTGCTTCTAATTCTTCATTAAGTACTTCCCTAATCATCTCCTTGATCGTTTGACCATCTCTCACCAAAACCTTAACTCCTTCTTCTTTATCTGTCTCGGTGGTGAAAACTTTATTTACTTCCAATCTACGAGGCCGAGAGTTGGTTTCTCTAGACTTTTTACTCAGTTTCTCCAATACTCGGTTTGCCTCGCGGGCCGTTAAATCACCAAAATCTCCTCCTGCTGCTATTTCAACTTGGCTTTTCCCCATGGGCGACAAACCATCAAAGAAAAACTGATTAATTATCTCGGGGGAATAGCTATGATGGGGTCATGCTTGTAAAAGTGATTTGTAACGCTCCCATGTTTCATGAAATAATTCTCCCTCCACTTGTTCGAAGTTAGCAATCTGTCTCCGAACTTGCCCCGTAGTTTGTGCCGAATAGTATTGATTCAGGAACTTCTCGCTTATCATCTCCCAATCAGTCAATGGTCTTGGTTCTAAGGATAGTAACCAAGTCTTCGCCTTGTCTTTCATGCTATAGGGGAAGCATATCATTTGCATCTCCTCCCGGTTTAAGCCATGGCCTACAAATCTGCCCACTTCATCGATAAAGTAGTTCAAAAACGCCAAAGGGTCTTCGTGGGCATTTCCGTGAAAAGTCGGAAGCAAATTAATTTGATGCGGTTTAATCTCTACTTCCCTTGCAGTTGGGCCAAGAACAATTGCATACCCATAAAGCACAACCTTCGGGCGTGCCAAATCTCGTTGTCGAGGCGCTTGGGGGCGTCTCGGTGCTCTCTCATAGTGGTCGTCATGCGCGTAATGGTGCTCGCGCTCGTATCTCCTTTCGAAGTTATTTTGCTCGTAACCATGATCTTGATTCTCCAACCAATCATTCACGTGCCTTTGATTGTCAGCATACGCGTCATGCTGTAGAAAATCTTCGTTCCTAATTGCCACGTTCTCGATGTTGTGTTGGCGAATAGCATTGTTGTTCATCTCTTCGTTGTGCCTCACATTCGCCATGTTGGGTTGGTGACCGATCACGTTTTGCTGCTGGTCGACTCCTTCGTCTCTCCCCGCATCTTGTCTTGTAATAATGGGGCGTGGTGGTGATCTCGGTGGTGAATTCCCGTTTCGAATTGGATTTGATTCTAACATAATGTCGGAAACTTGATCACAAGCGAAATCAGTTGCTGTTGAGGAATTCCTCGGGTCTTGGTCTCGTTGGATTTGAACGGTGAATGTTGTCAAAGAATGGCGCAAGATCGCGTCGAAGTGATCGTCTATCTTGCATACACTCAACAACGCATCAATGTACCAAGTGGCAAAAATCCAAACCAAGTGCAATTATACAAATAACGACGAAATATAAAATAAAATGAAAAACATCCTTAATTCCTACTCGTTGCTTCCCCGGCAATGGCGCCAAATTTTTGACTCAAACTTTTGTGCACCCCTTTTTAATAAATTAATTTAAAACACGTCAGTTTGCTCGCAAGTGTACGAGGTAACTGTAGGGCGATGAGTTTGACTCGAGTCGTATCTCTCGAGGAAACAACTGTTCGGTCTTTCGAATGTTTTTCTCAATTTACGAACTAAAATAAAATACATATACATTCGGAGTTTTAAAAGATTAATTCGATCATTGTAAACTAAGACGATAATTTAAACTAATTACTCTAACTAAATTATCAACTACGAGCACTAATTGAACTATCAATAATACGCAACCATAAACTAAATCTAATTAACGATTATAAGAGCATGAACATAAGAAATTACCACTAAGCAATGAATCGTAAGAATCTAAGATTAACGAATAACTATGCATAAACTAAATTGCATGAATAAAATAAATTAACCAATATCCAATAACAAGCATAAACGAATTAAACTAGTTCTAGCATTAACTAAGAATTAAACTAACAATTAAACTAGAAATTAACTACTAAACTAACTAAGAGTTTAGAGTACTTATTCGAACTACTAAAAGCAGTAAAAAGCTCCAGCTATTCTGGAGGTTGAAAGTTGATCTTGGGCGAAGAAAGAATCCCGAACTCGAATTCAATGTTTTGGACGCGTTGTTCTTCGATCCTTGATCTCCGTCTTCAAATCTCGTAATGAGATGTGGGATTATTGTTATTGTAAGCTAAGATACCCTAGGGGGTCGTGTGTCCTCCTCCAAACCCGAAATATGAAGGGTTTTTATAAGTAATATAAGTCTTACCGCACAAGAAACCCTAATTTCCGAAATCTGGGCTGTCGCGTCGACGGAGCGTCGACGTAGCGTCGACTGACGCGAGCAGGCGCTCGGCGGATGTGGCAGTCTTGGTCGGCAGCGCTCGGCATGTGCGGTCGGCAGGGTGCGCGCGTCGCTGGCAGGTGAGTCGACGTTGTGCGTCGACATCGACGCTTCAGCAGCTAGCGTCGATATTGCGTCGACCTTGGTGCGTCGACGTCGACGCTTCAGAACATCGCGTCGGCACAGCGTCGACCTTGGATGCGTCGACATCGACGCCTCAGAATGTCACGTCGGCAGAGCGTCGACCTTTCGTCGACCGACGCGAGCATGGCTCGCTGGCACGGCTTGCGTCGACAGTGCGTCGACGGTCGCGTCAGTCGACGCGACTGAGCGTCGGTCTCCGTTTCTCGATCGTTTGCTACTCGTTTCACCGGAAAGCTTGTTCTTCTACCCTTGAACATCGAACTTCGTCTTTTATGCGCTAAACTCTTCCGGTTACTTAGCTGTAAGGTGAAAAACAACGAAATATCACCTAATTGCATCAATTAAGATCAAAATACGGTAAAATAAGCTGGAATTATAAAATTACGGAATTATGCTTAAATCATCCAACTTATACCAAAAACAAATATAAAAACGAACTAAAAAGCTAATAAAAATAAGGACAAATCTACTCTAATCAAGAACCGTGTTATGCTTAACCTTAAGGTCGTGAAAAATGATTCCCAGTTTCCTGAATTAACCGACACCAACATCCTGAGAAAGGGACAAATAGTTCAAAATAAGAAGAGAAAAGAAAGAAAAATGAAAGAATAAGGGAACAAAAGGAAAAGGAAATGTGGGAAGTGGGAAATATCCCTCTTATTTTATAAGCACCGAACTAGCTCAATAGACGCGAATCCCAAAAGGCAAGAACCCCCAAAAAATGATCAAAACATTTTCAAATGTCAAAAGATCCCCCACTGCGAAGAGTAACCAATCAAGGTGTGAACGTCGACTTTCAAATCACCAAATCTTAGAGGTCGAGCACAAAGTAAAAGCAAACATATCGTGAAAAATAACAAGACCAACGACCACTCGTGGTTAGATAGAAAAAGAACCACTTAGATTCTGGAAAAGCATTCAATAAAACCCACGAAATAAAAATATGAAGTACAGTGAGAAAAAGAAACACAACACACGGTGAAACAGCCCTGAGGTCTTAATCATCCGGTTCTTGGAGAGGTATCGATCATTGTAAAAACCCTTGCTCTTCCGGACCCTCAACATCTTCCCTTCTAACTCGACCTTTTCTCGATTGAGGTCCGCGATCTCCCCATGAAGGTGATCATTCACACACTTGACCCACACTAACTCAAACTTTTATTGAACGTACTACTCACATAACGCTCCCAATGTGCAGTTAACCTCTTAAGTTTGCTCAATTATGTATTTAGAAGAGCAACTTCCTTCGTCGGCTCAATATTCTTCACCTTCATGTTCTTCAACATGGCTTTAATGATCGCTATCATGGTGCGAATATAATCCTGCCTGGATAGGACCGAGCGACCAACACTAGCCAGAGCAAGAACCAACATTTTATCACTTAGGAAGAAGAAAAATATCAAAGAAAAAAAGAGCGTAAAAAATTTGGGAGTAAAATAACAATGAAAAGTAAGGAAAACAAGTTTAATCAAAATTGAATTATCAACCCGTAAATTGACTTCAGCTCTCTGATATTGACATCTAGTTGTTACAACTAAAATTTAAAGGCATTTGTGTGTGTGTGTATATATAAATTAAAAGATCCATTTGAAAATAATGTTGTGGAAACAAAATGTTATCGATCATCATCATAGTATTATTTCCGAGACACATGAATATCATCACCACACCTATGGGTGGTGTGTAAGTGATCACTTATGTGCCTCTCATTGAGCTAAATCAAGCAAAAATCTGTGATTTTTAGAATTCTAATGGTCACACTATTTTCGATTAATGAACCATCAAAACAATGCTACTCTCTCCGTCCCAAAATGATAGTCTTGCGGTTGATTTCACACATATTAAGAAATGAGTAGTTTATATAGTTAGGTCATTAATTTAGTTAGTGTTTTCCAATTATACCCTTTTTGAATTTATTAATGTGAATTAATGTTTATAGAAATCAGTGTTGGAATTAGTATATTTGTTATTGGAATAGTAAGATTTTACATTGTAATCATCAATTTTCAATTTATCATGTAGAATATTAGTATTTCAAGAATATTAATTAAGGGTATGTGTGGAAATAAAAATTTAATGATATGTTAAATATAGTAACTGGACTATATTTGTGGGACAGACGAAAATAGAATACTAGACTATCTTATGGGACAGAGGGAGTACTATATATTTTCTATTCAACATTAACCATCAATTTTTTTTCTCTCTCTATTAGAAAAAACAAATCAGAATTCAGTTCAGAGAAACGTTTAAGGAGGGCATATTTTCTAGAAATTGGGTCATTCGACGAAGGAGAAGAAGTAAAAGACAAGAGATCATATTTGTGTTGTGGCTTGATGCATCCTGACCAAATCATCATTCATTTCGATAAACCTTGTTCCAATATTTTCTCAAGGTCCTCAAAGAAGCTTACTAGAGCATTTGCATATGTCTACACTTAGAGCATCTCCAATACAACAATGTTGAAAGTGAAAAATTGACACATGAAATAAAAATAATTATGTGGCACATTAAAATAATTATGTGGTTAAATGCTTGATATTTTCAAGAGCAATGTTAAGTTCTAGACATTACTCTTGACAATATCTACAATTAATTTTAAAGATATCATCCAATCATTATTTCTCTCTCTTTATTTTTTCTAAAAATAAATAAAATAAATTATCACATATATAACATTAAAGATATCGTCCAATCATGTTATTTCTCTCTCTTTATTTTTTCTAAAAATAAATAAAATAAATTATCACATATATAACATTAACATTGATGCATTGAGAACTTTTTTTTTATAAAATATCAATGTTATTTGCCACATAAGATCAATTAACACTATTGCATTGGAGATGCTCTTAATATAGATGAAGTACATTCCATAATAATAACACTTTCATGTTTTATCAATGAAAAGCCAATAGTGGTGATCTGGAGAATGATAAAGGACCTTAAAAACTCGGTTTCCACTAGAATAAGCTAGTTGGATTCATGTATATTTTAGGGGCTTTGACCAATTAAGCCAAAAGTAAAGAACCTAACTTCATTTACACCAAACATTTTTTCATATATTTACTATATATAACTCATATACATACATTACAAATTTACATTGAACTAAACTAATACAGACACTCTTCTGCGAATACCTAATATCACGCAAAAACTATCTGCACACAAAAAGAAATTCTCTGTTTCAAATAATCCCCCAATCTCGATTTTATACTTATCAACGATTCATTCCCATTACAACCCGAAAATCGGATTTCATACTCAAGCAGTTCGAATTTCATACTTTCCTTTTAGAATTCCGTACTAATTTGGAAAAACATCATGTCAGTAGTTCGAATTTCATACTTTCCTTTTAGAATTCCGTACTAATTTGGAAAAGCATCATGTCAGTTTTTTGGATTTGTTTTAGATTGAATTTCATACTTTTCTTTTAGTATGTGATGGGATATGAGTTTCTTTTATGGAATTTCATACTTGATTTTTGGTTAATGGGTATGATTGTATTTCATACTCTCTTCTTATAAATACCATATTTTGAAGAATTTCATACTTGTGTTTTTAGTTAATGGGGCATGATTGAGTTTCATACCTGTTTTTTAAGAATTTCATACTCTAGTATGTGAATTAGTAAGAAATATTTAGTGATAACAATGACATTTATTCGTTTCATACTACTTGATTATAGTTCCACTCACCATTTAAATTCACACAATTTCCCATAATCGGATTTCATACTCGCGAATTTCATACTTTTCTTTTAAAATTTCATACTAATTTGGAGATGCCTCATGTTCCTATTTTGGAATTTGTTGGAAAAATCTCATGTTCATTTTTTGGAGTTTATTTTAGTAAATACTTGTTTTCCACGCAAAACGACACGGAAAATCTTATTTAGGGGCAATACAACCTGTTCCTATTTATAATTTATTAATTAATAAAATTAACCTGATATTAATGGGATAAAATATTTTAAAATAACTAAAAGATACATAGAAGTTTTAATCTGGTACTAATCGGGAATTTTCCCTATGTATTAGAGTACCCAGTCCACACAAAATCAAAATAGAATTAAAATTCAATATATATATATAAATAGTAGGACATTATTTACACATGTTCTTTGTTTGAGCTCTTCAGCAAATATAAGACGCTGCCAGGGAAAATCCACAAAATTAAAAGTCGATTTCAATCCTAAAAATATATAATAATTGTATGATGCATGTTGTTATGGGTGAGCATAAATTTTTCAAAAAAACGTCTGCAACGCACGCACCGCACTGCACCACATTGCATCGTTTGTAGTTATTTTAAAAGCGTGATTAAATATATTGAATGAAAACTGCATCACCTTCTTGTTATGATTTTTGGTTTGGAAGTAAGTTGCACCGCACTTATTTAATATTAATATTTATATAACATATTTTCTCCTCTCTTTATAGATTTGAATGAATGGCAATGAATGTATTAAAAACTAATTATTTTTTAATTAAATAATTCAAATCCCAAACAAAATGGATTTTACAAGTATAAAAAGTGTTGGAATTTGCAATGAAGGTAATATATTATACAACTGTATCATGTTTTTAATGAAATTGAGATATAAGGTAATGTGAAATGCATTGTAATTATAAAATTATCTTATTTAAGAATGAGTTCTTTTTCATGTTTTTATATCAACAAGAAGTCGCAATTGTAAGGTTGATTTGAGTATCACCATGTGGTGATTGTAAAGAATAATACCACTATATATGAGAAGATTTACAACAGATTTACAATGAAAGAATCGTAAAATAATTACAGAGACTAATGTATACGATACAAAAACGATTTAGTCAATACTTTCCTAATTATGACTTTCCTAATTATTACCCCCCCACCCCCCACCCCCCAAGAATTGCATGGGATGAAGGCCGACGCAAAGTTTGGAACGTAAAAATTGAAATTCCGGTCGTGGAAGACTTTTGGTGAATATGTCAGCGAGTTGGAGATGAGAAGGGAGAAAGCGAGTGGAAAGTCTCCTCAAGCTCACGAACAAAGTGACAGTTAATGTCGATATACTTAGCCCTTTTATGGCTACAGGATTGTGACTTAAGAAAATGATACTCTTGTTGTCAACAATTTCCTAATTACAGGATTTTGATAAAAAAACGATTTAGTCAACACTTTCCTAATTACTCCCCCCACCCCCCTCAAGAATTGTGTGGGATTAAGGCCGACGCAAAACTTGGAACGTAAAATTGAAATTTCGGTCGTGCTGGTGAATATGTCAGCAAGTTGGAGATGAGAAGGGAGAAGCGAGTGGAAAGTCTCCCCGAGGAAACAAGCTCACGAACAAAGTGACAGTCAATGTCGATATGCTTAGCCCTTTTATGGGCTACAGGGTTTTGACTTAAGAAAATGGCACTCTTGTTGTCACAAAGAAGACCGAGCCGAGAACTAGGCAGTGATTTGAGTTCTCGGAGCAAGTTTGTCAACCAAATAAGCTCAGTAGCTGCATTGGCCATAGATCGGTATTCAGATCCATAACTAGACCACGCCACCGTTGGTTGTTTCTTTGCATTCCAAGAAACAATGTTCCCACCAAGAAAAATAGATTAGCCATAAGTTGACCTATGTGCCTCAACACAGCGAGCCCAATCCGCATCAGAATATCCCATAATAGAAGACTCTGGTCGACAAGAGAAAGACAAGCCGAAGTGAACAGTGCCCTTAACATAACGGAGAATGTGTTTGATAGCAGAGAAATGATCTTCATGGGAGAATGCAAGAACTGGCTGACTAGATTCACAGAGTATGATAAGTCCGGACGAGTTATAGTCAAATACTGTCATGCTCCAACAAGAGAACGATATAGGGTGGGATCCTGAAAAGGCGGTCCTGTGTGAACAAGTGACTCTCCAGGAAGGGGCATACCAACAGGCTTAGAATCCAAAAGATTAGCACGTTTTAGAATATCATGAGCATACTTTGACCTGCCAATGAATAAACCAAACTACATATAGGAAATTTCTAATCGCAAAAAATAGTTAAGATTCTCGAGATCCATAATGGCAAATTCAGCTTGAGCACGAATAATAAAGCGACGAAGCATAACAAGATCATTACCGGTCAGAATAATGTCATATACATACAATAATAAATAAATGACAGTAGTACCTCGGTAGAAATAAAATAGGGAGGAGTCCGAGCGACTGGCGTGAAAACCGAAATTGAGTAGGAAGGTACTAAACTGCTGAAACCAAGCCAAGGGGGCTTGACGGAGACCGTATAACGCTTTCTTAAGCCGACAGACATGATATGGAAAATGAGGATCAAAAAACCCCGGTGGTTGAGCCATAAGAACTGGTTTTTGAAGAACACCATTCAAAAATGCATTTTTAACTTCTACTTGATGAAGAGGCCACCGATGTTGGACCGCAAGGGCCAGGATGACCGAACTATTGCAACTTTAACAACGGGGCTGAAAGTATGATTGAAGTCAGTACTTGGAATCTGAGTGAAATCCTAGGTAACAAATCGAGCATTGTGACGCTCAACAGAACCGTCGGAGTGGTACTTAGTTCTAAGCACCCATTTGGAGCAAACAATATTGGTGTTTGGAGGGCGAGGGATTAAATCCCAAGTATGATTTGAGCAAAGAGAATCAATTTCCATCTGCATAGCCATGAGCCACTCGGGGGATTTGGAAGCGGACTTGAAACCACGAGGTTCATAGGAAGTTGATAGACTGGCAATGAGATTTGTCGATGCAATGTTGACTGGATATTTTGGCTTAAAAATACCTGACTTGGCACGGTTAAACATCGAATGAGAGGGCAGTTGGGGAAGCTGCACGGGTGCGATCGGTTCCTGTTCAACTGGTTCTGGTTTGATAAGAGGATTAGGAAAAACCTGTAGAGGAGTAATATGTGGCGGCTGGATTGGAGAAATTGGAGCAGTAGGCTCAGGAGCAATGTCTGAACAAAGGTAACACGGTTGTGGGGGTGGTGAAGGTTGATGCGTACATGGAAAAATCTGCAGTGAGGGCGACGATTTAGATGAAACTGATGGCTCCAAGAAACTGGAGGTATCCAGAGCAGAGGGCGTTGAGGAGGGGGCAGCACCAGAGAGAGGAAAACATAACTCAATTTATGAGCAGCATAATCTCATAAATATGGATAAACACGACAGCCGAAGAGTTTGAAATTCGCATAGTTAGGCACATAACAATAAAGTAGTTTGAAAGGCGATTTTTTGTCCAAAAAAGCACATGGAAGACGATTAATTACATAAACTTTAGTAGCAAAAGCATCAAACCAATAGTTTACAGAATTGTGAGCACGAAACATCATAGACAAACCAGTTTCAAAAATATGATGGTGCTTACGCTCAACACAATCGTTCTGTTGTAGAGTGTACGGGCAAAAGATACAATGGTGAATGTCGTGTAAAGCAAAAAGAATCACGAACATGATTATTAACAAATTCAGAACCACCATCAGATTGAAAAACTTTCACAGTGCTAGAAAATTGATTACAGACGAAGCTTTGAGAACGAACAAGAACATCATAAAATCCTGACTTCATATGTAATGGATAAATCCATGAAAAATGTGAGTAATCATCAATAAAAGCAGCATAATATCAATAACCACCAGTTATGTTAACAGGGGCAGGACCCCACAAATTGCAATGAACCATACTAAGGACGCTAGAGGCATGCTTATCATTCAAGTTGAAAGGTAAACGTGTGCTCTTGGCCATTTTAAAGGATGAGCAAAGACCGGGACTTGGTAATAAAGAAGTAATAGATAAATGTCTTAATTTATTTAAATTCGAAATGACAGAAAATAGGACATGTCCAAAACATAAGTGCCATAATGTAAAGTTAGCCTTCAAGCTTTTGGAATGGAGAGCACCCACCAAAGACGGATGACCTTGCTCCAAAACATATAAGCCCCGATCATGCCTTCCTCAAGCCAGGACTGTTTTGTTCCGTCGGTTTTGAATTTTAAAAGATTTGTCAGAGAAAACAAGAACAATGGGAAAATCAAATGTGAGATTACCAATAGAGAGCGAATTTTTGGTTAAGTGCGGAACTACCAAGACATCAAGTAGATGAATATTATCGGATAAAACATGATTCCCAATATGAGTAATAGAGAGAGAGTTCCCATTACCGACAATAACTTGACCATTACCATTGTACTGTTCAAAGGAATCCAAGGTAGATGGCTGAGCAGTCATATGAGCAGAGGCTCCCGAGTCGACATACCAATGAGAAACTGGATCCAAAACGCTGCATGAAGCATTATAAGCCTGAGCAAGTTAGGCTATAGACGGGGCTGTAGCGCGCGACTGAAGGAATTGTGGACAGTTATCAGCATAGTGAGGACCTTGACATATTTGACAGCGAGGGACGTAAGGCCTGTGATGCCCACGCCCACCCAAATTTCCACCAAATAATGAATTTGCAGCAGCACCTCTGGAGGTTGTGTGGCGATGCAGTTGTGGTGATGGGGCAACAGGACCAGAGGTTGTGAAGGCGACTGGAGCAGCGGTTGAATCATCCATTTGACGGGTGAAGATGTCAAATTGCTAGGATTTATGCAACAGGTCACGAAAAAGCAGAACTGGCGAAAGGGCCATTCGAGTACTGCAGAATTGCAAAACGCAAAGTGAGGACCTAACCCTCGTAGGAACCGAAGACTTTTATCAAAGTCCTCAACAGGACGACCAATAGCGGCCAGCTGATCTCACAAAATTTTGAATTTGCGCCCATATTCCGCATCAGAGAGAGCCGCGTTTAAGGAAGAGCAACTCCTCTCGTAGTTGATTAGCATGGGACTAAGATGAGTGCGCAAAGGCGGAGCGACCCAAACTGTACGAGTAGTACAATAGATTTACAAGGAAAGAATCGTAAAATAATTACAGAGAATAATGTACACGATACAAAAACGATTTAGTCAATATTTTTTTTTATTAGCAATAGCAATTAATTCAATGAGAAAAAATCAACTGATTGAAACACTAAACCTCACTAACGGGCCTAAATCATTCAAAATTGCATAGTTAATTTTATTCAAAAAATCATAATTAAAAATTAAACTTTTAACTGAATCGCAATAAATAATTCATAAATAATTATGTTAAAAGTTAATGGAAAAATAGCCCAAACCGCGCCGTACCCACCTCTATGTGCGATACGTCAGAGATTAAAAATAAATAAATTACATGATGTTATGGTGGAAAAATTAAAAACTGATGATGGTTATTATCGTTATTATCATACTGCACGGGCAACTCGGAAACAAAGAGACGACAACCTATGAGAAGAAAAGCCCTTTCCACTAAATAACTATAATTGTTGCATCATTATTTATAATTCATATAAAAGAACTATAACATGTAAAAAAAAAAAAAAAACTAAAATCACATATTTTGAACTCGTATGCCATCATACTGAACATTGAATAATAAAGAGTTTGTTGTTACCATGAGATTCAAAAACCCTAACAATGTGATTCAAAATTAGAAACTAAAACTACACAAACACAATGAAACACAAACTCTAAAAACAAAAAAAAAACAAAAAAAAAAAGAGTCTATCTTGCAACTCAAAAAGCTCGTCTATTGAGATAATCACGAATAAATTGAGAATAAAATAGTAAAACAGTTGGAGCTCGTCGTATTGAAATCAAAAGATGGAGTACATGGGTGGAAGATCGTCGCATCAAGAAGGTACCTTGAAAGATTCCGTTTACATAGATCGAATTGAGAAAGAGTGAATGTCGATTTGTTTAAATTTGAGAGAGAGAGAGTGAGAAAAATACACGTGTGAAATAAATAAAAGAGAATAGGTGCATGGCATAATTAACTTTATTTTACGAATAACATTCATTCGATTTTATTATTATTATTATTATTATTATTATTATTATTATTATTATTATGTAAAACAGGAATTTCATAATGGAAGTGAACAGTAAACCAAATAATCATCTGAGGTCTTGTGTCGGAGAAAAAGATATTAAGATCAATCAGACAAAAGGCCACAAATACAAGTCTACAAAGCTATGAGAACATGGTGGTGTCCCACTCATTTGATTTTGGTTGAGCCAAATTAAGATTTTTAGCACGTTCTCTTTTAGTCTAATAATGGCGTATATAATTGATTTTATAAATTTCGGGCACGTATTTTTAAAATTGAGACTCGTTTTGGCTTTTTTTCTTATCATATGCTTATCTAAGACTACATTTTGTATAATAATTTATAATTTGATACAATCTTTACTAATCCTATGCTTCATACTTTAGGGTTTCCTACATATTTTTGTAAGTTTATTGGGTCGTGCAATTCATCTGTCTCTTATGCTTTTTTTCCTTATCTTTTTATAATATGTTCAATATTTTGATGCTTATACAAGATTTTTAGAGATGCAGAAGATTCGTGGTATTTGAGTCGCTTGGTCGGTACTTTTTATTTCTTACTTATTTCTTTTGTAAATTTCATATTACTCTTCTGGCGGGCCACATAAGAGGAAGTCAATCATTCTATTACATATTACAAATCCGAGTTCACACTAAGGTATCCACGCAATTAATTGTATATTGCTATCGTGAAAAAAGTTAGAAAATCTCACGAAAGCTCAAAAACTCCCAATCTCAAAATCAAGAGACATTTATGATATTTTCTAAAAACTCATTAATAACTTATGACTTTTATTATATTTATACTAGGTGCATCAGAGAACTCTAATCCTAATAAGGGTTGGACTGTCTAAGACTGGGCCCAAAATAATTTTGACCCAAGTACCTTTATTAATATAACATAGGTAATTAAATCCAAATCTAATTAAGTTTTAATTAAATAATTTCTATCAAATAGAAATTAATATCATAATTATTAATAATTAAATATTATAATTTCAAATTGAGTATTTAATACTTTCTTGATACACTCTTAAAATCGGAAAAACTATTCGCAAATATTGTGACCCTATAGGCCTTTATATACGACATCAATCCAATGATAATCCAAACAAAACTCCTAGACGGCTTAGTTGAAAGAACTCAATATATAAAAAACATTCACTTGAACTCAGCGAATTATAACCTTTATACAAATTTTGGTGAAATTTCTTTCATCTCGAATCACTCGATTAAACGTATGATTTAGCCAAGTGTCTATCTCAATTGCTTAATAAATTTATCTCATCTTTATTAGTCGACAATTAGATCATACTCAACTACTATATTGAATATGTTTCTTGCATTGCCAATAACTTTAGTCGACCTAATATATAGATTATGAGTTATCTCTTTTGAAATTTTAATCGAGGAATGAATTCTTTCTTGGCTCAACTATCACGTTTATTTACATCATGATGTACCCGACACAAGCCATATCTACCCCAAAAGGAGTGCAAGCATTGGTCATGGTCAAAGTATACCACTCAGTAAATAAGATTTGTATTGACTTCTAGTCAAAGGATTATCACACGCTTCATACACCGATAAGTTTATAGATACACAAAGAATAAGCTTATCAGCAGAGTTTATCAATACTCTCCATAGTATCCATGTGTTCATTGATTCGAAGTTTTCGTACCTACTTTTAAATAATAAGTTTGTCAAATTTAGAAAGTTCGCTCGTAAGAGTACGAGTTCGCTTGTAGGTTGGTAAGTTGTACCGAGTCGAATCTCTCGAGAAAAATTAATCGGAGTTTTTTTGTGTGTTGGTTTTCTACGAATAAGAAAATAACGAAAAGTTAATCTAAATACTTGGAATCAAGACGTTGACTTAAACGACGAACAAAGAAATCAAAAACTTTATAAAGATTTAAGAAAACGGGAGTTTAGGGCTCTAGAATCATCTTCACGACCACTTGGGCATTTTATCGAACGCCTTACCTACAAGTTAGGGTTGTCAATCTCAACTTGTCGATTAAGTACCCAACAACTCCAATTGATTGTTCTAAATAATTTTAGGCACTAGACTCGTGAATTTTAGCCAACAATCATCAACATATTCAATAACACAAACTCAACACATCCAAGAACCATGAAAAGCTTGGGGGGGGGGGGGGTGTTGAAGAAAAATTATCCTAACAGGAATTCCTAAACTAATTAAGTAAGGGAAATTGAAATTAATGAAAAAGAGTAACATCGTCCAAATGCGAAATTAAACGAAGAACTACTAAGTAATTAATCTAAGATTTATGAAAACTAAGAAACTATCTAAAATCTACTAAATATAGAGTTTGAATTAAGAGAAAAAGAAGAAAAATGGAGAAAACAAAGAACACTCTTGGGGTTGTCAGTCCCAAGAGGTTTGAGAGAAGGAATAAATCCCAGTTGGGCGTGTCTGGCGTGTTCTATGTGCTGCTGGGCACCTCTCCTTTTAAAGGCACGAACGTGGACCTTTTCGTTTTATGGGCCGAGGTTTTAAAATCCCGAATTTGTGCTGACACTGGGTAAACCAGTGTGGATAGCATACCCAGTGTCAGAGGTAACACATAAAATCGAGGCCCAATCTCGTTAAAAATCCACTCGCGGGCCCACACTCATCCATCTTTAGGCCGAAACACTTCAAAATCCCTGAAATAAACATAAAATATGATAAAATAAGCCGAAGATACATAAATATAAAATATGTGCAATATATCCAACGTATACCGAAATTAATCACAAATCTAATTAAAATACCACCTAAACATGTATAAAAATCAAGAAAATATGTGATAATCATTCATCACGAATAACAATTATTCAATGTTGTGAGACTAATTGCATTCTCTAAGAATGTGATGCAGACCACATGCTGACATATATTATATTATCAATATCTCAATCTTGATAATCATTAGTCGGGGCTATTTTAATATTAATGTTATATTACTGACATTCCACTATATTAATGGAATCATTTAACTCATGAGAACATTTATATGATAATTTCCAACAATCAAAATAATAATTATAAAAATGCAATAGATTATATATAACGATATATATAATAGTTGTGATCAAGTACAATGTCTTTAAGTCTGATTCTCTCTAGGACATTTATAATTTCAATCTCCCACTTTTCCTATAGCCAAGCACCTACATATCTAATACTCAGGTTTACAAAATACTCATCATGTTTCCCAGAACATGATGACTTGGAACATGCTATATTTTTATTTCTCCTATCTCCACTATCTCCCTGATCAAGTGGTAACGCCATAATACATGCTTGTTTCTGTTCATGGATCTCAGTTTATTTGCTTGCGCAATAGAACAAGTATTGTCATAATATAACGATATTGTACTACTGACACTAAGAACTACCCCTAGTTCCTTTTATCGAGACACATTTTCTTAGCTGCTCTGATGCAGCAATGTACTCAGTTTTGGTTACCGAGTCAGCGGTAGTAGTTTACTTGAAACTATTCCAACTCACTACCCCACCATTGAGTATGAGGCATATCCGAAATGTAACTTGTAGTCATCATGGTCTGTTTGGAAACTAACATCATTCTACGCAGTAACTGACAGTTCCTTTTGTCTACCATATACTAAGAAAATATTCTTTAGTTTTTCTAAGATACATAAGAATACTTTTTACTACTTTCCTTCCTTATGATCCTGCTAAAATCTAATCAGTCATGCTAAGTGCATAGGCAACATCTGGCCTTATGCAAATCATGATACATGATAGATCATATTGTCGATGCGTTAGGGATCCTTTTCATGCACTCAAATTTCTTACCGGTAGAATGATCATCCTTCTTTGATAACTTGATACCACGATTCATTGGAATAAATCCCCTGTTGGGATTTTCCATAGAGAGTCCTCTCAAAACTTTATCTATGTATATGGACTATGAAAACCCCAACATTCTATTAGGTCTATCCTAGTAGATCCTTATTCCAAGAATATAACAGTTTTAACCAAAGTCCTTCATCAAGAAGGTGCATTTGCTATAAACGTGTTCTTTATTTTTGGAAAAATCATACGATTTGATTACTTTGTCAAAATAAATGTTCCAAATTCTAAAGGCTTGTTTAAGTCCATAAATGGACTTCTGTAGCTTGCATACTGCTTTGAGTTTCGATTCAGATGTAAGTCCCTCTGCTTGTATCATATACACTTTCTCGGTCAAGTCACCATTGATAAAGGTTGCTTTAACATCCATCTGTCAAATGTGGTAATCATAGTATGCAGTTATAGTAAGTAAAATCCTAATGGACTTGATTTTGAAAACTGGTGAAATGGTCTCATCATAGTCAGTTCCTTATCATTAACTATAACCTTTTACTACCAGTCTAGCCTTGTAGATTTATACCTTCCCATTTGCATCGATATTCTTATTAAAGACCCATTTGCATCCAATGGGTCTAACCTCAACTGGAAAGTCAACAAAATTTTAAACTTGATTTATTTACATCGAGTTCATTTCTGATTTCATGGATTCAAGCCACCTCTTTGAGTCAATGTCTAACATAGCCTCGGTGTAAGTTTTATGTTCATCTTCGTCCGAAATTTCTATGTCACCTTAACCCTACACAAGGAGATTTAGTCTTTCCACTCGCTGATGAATCCCAGTAGAATTACGAAGTTGGTTATCATGCGTTTGAATGATTTGAGTGTTTTGGTCAGGAGAAAGTTCTCCTTACTGTATGGTCCAGCAATTTGAGATCTCTCAAAAGTGTCATCAACATGAACTTCCTTAGGAGGGAGTTGTGCAACCATTGTTTGATCTTCCATCGGTTGCGATGATAAATTTTACATTACTACATCAATATTATCAATGCTTCCATTGTCTAAAGATTGTCCCCTAAGTGACAAATCTTCACCATAGGAATGACCAGAAGCTTCCACTGAGTTCTTGTCTAGGTCATTACACAAGTTTTCAACCTCTATGTTATTTTGTGGTTCTTGAATTTTCTCAAGTTCTACCTTACTTCGACACCTTTCCTTGTAGGCATAGTCTTCTTCAAGGAAAGTCGCTTGCCTGGAAAAAATGATCTTATGTTCTCCAGGAAGATAGAAATAATGTCCTCATGTTTTTTTAGGATACCCCACAAAATAACATTTCTCACTTTTATATTACAACTTGTCAATCAATATCTTCTTTACATATGCTAGGCAACCCTAGGTTCGCATGTGCGTAAGTTCTAAATTTTTACCATGCCATAACTCATATGGAGTTTTATCTACTGGTTTCGATGGAACTCTATTCAGAACATAGATTGAGTTCAGAAGACCATACCTCTATAAACTTATCATGGATCTAACCATATCTAAATAAGGTTCGATTTCTTCTTTAAAAACACCATTATTTTGTGGTGTTCTAGGAGGTGTCTATTGAGATTGGTCTCCATGAGAATTTAAGTAATCGAGAAACCCTTTACTCAAGCATTCTCCTCCTCGATCCTATTGAAGAGTCTTAATAATCTTTTTAACTTGTTTATTTACTTCTAAATTATACTCCTTAAACTTCTCAAAAGTCTCTGACTTGTGCTTCAAAAGATACACATGTCCAAACCTATAGAAGTTATCAATAAAAGTAATGAAGTATGAATAACCACCTCTATCTTGATTAGGGATTGGTCCGCATACATCAGTGTGAACCAGCTCAAGCACCTATTTTACTCGTATATCTTTCTTAGAATATGGCTTGTTGATCATTTTACCTTTGAGACAAGATTCACCTTGTCCATAGGACTCAAATTCAAATGATGTTAAGTCGTCTAACTTTCTTAACCTTGGGATTCTTGTTTCATTTATGTGACCAAGCCTATAATGCCATAAGTAGGTGGAATTATTCATATTACTTAACTTTATACGATTATTTTGCACATTGATAATGTTACGACTACAATCAAGCACATATAAACCATTCACAAAAGGTGTGTTTCTGAATCGAACTTTTTACACCTATTTTTATTTAAAAATAAAAAGCTCATCCGCAAGAGAACGGAGCAGTTGTAAGTGGTAAGTTGGACTCGAGTCGAATCACAAAGAAAACTAATCGTAAGTTATTCCGGTGTTTGGTTTTACGAACGAGAAAACGAAAGTAAAGACTAAACTAAACACGCGATCCAATTTGGTTTGGGGAGTTCTAACACCTAATGCGATGAATTAAATAAAATCAAAAGCCTTTAAACGATTAAGAAAGTGAGGGTTCTAGTGCCCCAGAATCATCTCCACGATCATGGTTGTCAATTCCGACGGCTCTAAATGGCCCTAGGCACTAGAACGATAAATTCTAGCCTACAGGTATTAACATATTCAAAAACAGAATTTCAACAATTAAAAGCATGAAAATTACCAAGCATCTAAACAACTAAGATTGCGAGAAATTAGAACTAAACTACTAAAGCAAATGAGTACAAACTGAAAACGAGAAGAACAGAGGAAACTAAATTAACAAAATCAAAGTACAACATTAACATCCAATGATAACCAAAGCCAAATACAAAAATCAAATAACAAAGTTCAGAAACACTTATGACGTAAAGAAAACAGCAGCCATCGAACGAGTCTTCATCAACGAGGAACGACTTGAACGACGAACGGAAGCAAAATGAAGAAATTATGAATATTCAACACTAATCTTACATGAATCGAAAGGTGGCAAGAACTGAGGGATCTCTGCAATGTTTCGAACCTTCCCCCAAGTTCCAGCATTGTAAAAATGAAGAAAACACTGTGTTTTTATAGTTTTTCCGAGAATAACCACTCAAACTGTTGGAGCGTTGACAGACGCAGGCGGAGCATCGGCGTCGACGCGTACCAGGCGCTCGTGCCGACCAGGCAGTGCGTCGACCGATGAGGGACATGATCGACGCAACTGTAAGTTTGCGTCGAACAAGCATCGACGGTGCGTCGACCGACGCGGGCGCTGGTTACGGCGCCTGCAAGGCTTCGGCACGTTGCTCGTTCCGTCTTCTTCATTTTGAGCTGAAACTCTAAAATAATGCAAAATTAGATTATTACTTATAAAATAGAGTAAAAAGACATTAAACACGATATGAAATGAAAAACATCAAAAGGAAGAAAAATGAGAAAAAGATAAACCTAAAACACGTGAAAGCAAACAAAACACAATGCAAAAACACACGAAAATCACATACAAAAATATGCAAATCAGTTTCCATAAATAACACCATTATGCGTAAATAAATAATTATTATTAGAAAAATGGAAGGAAAACCCTTCTATGTCTAATATCGGAATGGAAATAATATTCTTGATAATAGATGGGAAAAAATAACAATTATATAAATAAAGTCTATGACCCGAGGGTAAATCTAATCTATAAGTCCCTACACGTTCGACAATAACCTTTGCTCCATTTTCCACGTGTAGGCAAACTTCCCTCGGTCTAACTATCCTGTTGTCACTTAGCCCCTGCACATTATTACAAATGTGTGAGCCACATTCGGTATCAAATACCCAGCAGTGAAAGTTATTAATAGACATTTATCTCAATGATAAACATACCTGAGGAGTCGAAAACATCTAATGCTTTCCACTTCTCACGATTTTTCTTCCAATGTCCCTTTTCTCTGCAATATAAGCACACATATTTATCCAATGTTGACTTCTTTTGAGTGCCCTCTTTCGGATCAAAGTCGCAAGCTTAGGCCCAGACTTAGTTTTTTTTTCTGCCTTTTCTTACATTTCACGTTAGATCTAGCAGATGTACTCACCATGAGTACATATTTTCCCTTTGAGGTGGAAGGCTCACATGTCTTAAGCATGTTATGAAGTTCGGGAGGTTTCGCTTTCGTAATGTTCATATTATAACTCACAATGAAATTTTCAAATGAACCAGTAAGAAAGTTCAAGATCAAGTTAACTGAGATGTTTTCAGCTAGTTTCGTTCCAATCAAAAATAATCTCTCAATCAACCCTATCATCTTTAAGACATGCTTAGACACCTTGTCCCCATCATGAAACTTTCACTTAAAGAGATCTCTTAGCAGCCCATACTCCATAGTTTGAGCTTGCGAAGCATAGACTCCTCAAGTTAACTGAGATGTTTTCAGCTAGTTTCGTTCCAATCAAAAATAACCTCTCAATCAACCCTATCATCTTTAAGACATGCTTAGATACCTTGTCCCCATCATGAAACTTTCACTTAAAGAGATCTCTTAGCATCCCATACTCCATAGTTTGAGCTTGCGAAGCATAGACTCCTCAAGTGCTCCATCATTTCATAAGAGACTATGTGTTCATGCTGCTCTGCAATTCCATCGCCATCGCAGTTAGCATAACACATTGTGCCAAAGTTGTATCATCCTTATATATTCCATAAATATCCATGTAAAACTTGGAATATTCAGGAGAATTTTTATCAGAAATCTCGGGAACAGGTGTGTTCAACACATATTCAATCTTTTCCTGTCTCAGAACTAAACGTAAATTGCGCGACCAGTCCATAAAATTTGGTATAGTCAACTTGTTTGTTTTAGCCAAGCATTTCAATGATAAATTCGACATTGTAGATAATCTGGATAAAATAAATAGATCGTGAATTAAAACTATAATTCTAATTCTTATGATCACAATTATGGGCTAATAACAAGGACTTTAATAATTAGCCCCCACTATTTAACATACTCTATGACCCCATGGTAGAATATGGACTCATATCAAATATTATCATAGTAAGCCAAGATCCACGTTCATACTATTGCAGTCTCTACTAGAGCTGATGACCACAATAGCACAATGGGTAGGTCTCCAAACCAATTACAAATAATTATAACTCCTAGTCGATCGAATCCAATCCGATCTTATGCCCTTAGTTGATTCCGATGTTAGGGCGATAAGAAAGAACTAAGTAAGTCAACCCATTACATGACCACAAACATATGCATCTATGAGCAAGCCTTAACCTCATCAACCAGAGCAAGCACTAAGGTGGAAATACTCAGGGATGAAAAAGACTTCGTACCCACCCAATTATATTGGACAACGCGTTCATCCAAGATGAGACTCCTATTTTATTGAGAAATATTTATCGGGTATAACAATTAACAAGATCCAAATGAACAGAAAAATATTTATTGGCTACCGCCTACCCATAATTAATAAGCAAATGGTCTGACAAATATTAGACGACGCCTAACCAAAGTTGGTAAGAAAAAAAACCCTAAAAATACTGGGCGCCGCCTACCAGAGTTGGTGAGCAAATGGTTCGACAAATACTGGGTATCGCCTACTCATACAATAAATGCAGACTATATACCAAAAAGTAATATACGAGTCACATAGTCAACTAGTACAAGTAGATGAATAATTCCATAATTAAATTCAAATCTTCAATTCTAATTAAACTCACATTATCAAATAATACAATAATATAATAATAATCATGTGTTAACCATTTAGATTTAGAAAAATCAAATTCCAAATTTAATTTGATTCCAAATTATATTAAAAGGTTTAAATTAAGAAATTATTAAATTCCAAATTTAATTCTTATTTCTAAATAATTTCAAAATTTCTCTAATTTAGAAAATCCAAGTTCCAAATTAATTTATAAAATAATATTAAAGGTTTTAAGAAAAAACAAATTTTCAGAATTTCCTCCACAGCAACACAGGGTATTTACACTTTTTTGAAAGTTTTAGGAACCTTTCTATATATTATATTCTAATAATTACATAAGTACCCTTTGGGATTAAAACAATTTTTTGAAAAGCAGCTAGGGTCCGAACGAGATTTTGTGAAAGTTATGGGCAGACTCGTAATTTTCTAAGAATCGAGGGCAGATATGTGATTTACATAGATTTACAAAGTTATAAACAAGTCCAAAACTATATCAAATTCTTAAAATTTTACCCAAGCTCTAAATTGAATTCAGGGCTTTCCATTCGGGTATCGTCAGCCACCACCGTTGGCACCAGGCTATAACCCGTGAAGAACCAAAGCCACCGACAGCAGTAGCCCGCCGAAAAAGCTCGCCAGAGCAGCCAGAATCGAGGGCTGGAGAAGGTGGACCGGCGCCACTGCAACACTTCTCTACCACCACCCCGTTGCCACCGATCAGCCACCGTGTGAAGGTCTCTCCAGCCACCGGAATCTCCAAGGTCAAAGCCTAGCAGGAGGGGCAGCAACTTCCGATAGCGCGGGTACTTTTTCAGAATCTCATTTTCAATTTTTTAAAAATAATTAAATTAAATCAAATTAAAATAAAATAAAACAGTTAATTAAAACTATTATAATCAATCCTTTAATCAAATTAAAATCAATTAAACTATAATCAAACCATAATTAATATTATAAAATTATAAATATAATTCTTAACACAGCCTCGGGCTCTGATACCACTTTTGGAATTCGTATAAACGAACACTATGATCATGCATCAAAAGTTTTAAAATCTTAGATCCAACAAATTCATAGTTTGAACGAATATATTTATACAATAAATAAACAAGAGAAAGTATGAAAACCTTACAGTAAATTCAAATTCGAGTTCAACACTAAGGTATCCACGTAATTAATTTTTTGATTGCAAGATTCAATTTCAGTGTATTACTATCGTAAAGAAAGTCTGGAAATCTCAAAAAATCTCAAGAACTCAAAATTTCAAAATGAAGAGACGTTTTACGATGTTTCTCTAAAAATCATTAGACAACTTATAGCTTATGTTATATTTATACTAGGTACATAAGAGAACTCTAATCCTTATAATGGTTGAACTGTCCAAGACATAGATCCAAAATAATTTTGGCCCAAGTACCTTTATTAATAGAACATATATAATTAAATTCCAAATCCAACTGATTTTAATTAAATAATTTCTATCAAATAGAAATTAACATCATAATTATTAACAATTAAATATTACACGATATTTAATAATTTCTTGATACACTCTTAAACCGGAATAATAATCGCTTACGGTGTGACCTTATAGGCCTTTATATATGACATCAATCCAATGATGATCCAAACAAAAATTTTAGATGGCTTAGTTGGACGAATCAATATAAAACTTAAACTCAGTGAATTATAATCTTTATACAAAGTTTAGGTGAAATTCCTTTCATAACGAATCACTCGATTAAACGTAAGATTTATCTAAGTGTCTATTCAATAGTTTAATCAATTTATCTCATCTTTATTAGTCGACAACTAGACCATACCAACTACTATATTGAATGCGTCTCTTGCTTTGGCCTATGTCTTTAATTGATTATAGAGAATATGAGTGATCTCTCTCGAAATTCCAATCGACGAATGATTTCTTTCTTAGCTCAACTAATCGACTATAGAGATTATAAGTGATCTCTCTCGAAGTTCCAATCGACGAATGATTTCTTTCTTAGCTCAACTACCACCTCCATTTACATCATGATGTATCCAACATAAGTCATATCTATCCCAAAAAGAGTGCAAACATTGGTCATGATCAAAGTACAAATAAGGTTCGTATTGACCTGAAGTCAAAGAATTATCACATGCTTTATACACCGATAAGTCTATAGACATACAACAAATAGCTTATCAAAAGGGTTTACCTACTCTCTAAAGTATTCATGTGTCAACCACGAATATCAATTATTCATAGTCGTGAGACTAACTGGATTATCTAAAAATGTGATGCAGATCACAAGTTGACAATTATTATATTATCAATATATCAATCTTGATAATTATTAGTCGGGGCTAATTTAAAAGTATTGTTCTATCATTGACATCGACCATATCAATAACAACATTAACTCATGAGAACATTTATATGAATAATTGCAATCAATAAAAATAATAATTAATAAATGCAATGTCTTTCATATATATATAACAATATATATAGTAATTGTGATCAAATACAATATTTTTAAATCTCTGATCGTCTTGAAAATATTTATACTTTCATCCCACAACTCTCTCTATTCACACCTTGACTCCATCTACTGATAGCGTAAAAATATTTTTTGACTGTTCCTTATCTAAGGCAAATAATTGTTCGGGACTCGTATTTTTCGTTGAATCTACCAAAGGCTACTTTTTCTTTAATGAAGATATAAACAATCAAGAAGCGACCAAATTTCTAGCCCTCCTCGAAGTTCTGCTAATCGCCAACAATCTTAGGGATTGTTTGGATTAGGATTCGTTGGGATTCTTAATTCTGGTATTCAGAATCTTGAGTATGAGAATTTTGTAAATAGTAAGAATTTTTGTTTGTTATATGATTCAGAATCCTTTACTTTTTATTGTAGATGTAAAATCATGTATGGAAAATGGATGATAATGTATTTTTATATTGTATTGATATCAAATAATGTTTGGAAAGTGGATGATAATGTATTATTATATTGTATTTAGTAATATTTAATTTTTTAAATATAATGATGATGTGATAAAATAATTGAGTGTGGGTAAGATGTAATAAATTGTGGTTGAATTGAAAATTTGAGTCGTAAAACAAATAAGAATTGAGATTTAGTATCACAATCCTGATATTGAGAGTCCTAAACCAAACAACCCCACGAGCTTACGAAATCTTGTATCCTTGGAGACGCCCGCAATGCTACTCATGCTACCTTTATAGAAATCGACTGCTAGACTATTTGTGTCCTAATTCTCCATGTGTGACACCTTCTTCTCGCTTTCAAGGGAGTCGCTCAGAACCACAAATTGTACTACTCACGACTTTGATTTCTTTGCTAAATTGTATAAACATACTATTACTTCTTGGAGTGTCCCTCAAAACTCCCTTTGTCAAAGCTAGCTGATTTCCAGCATATAGTTAATTTATTTCTCTTTTTTATCAGGGAAAAAAAAAAGATTTTTTTTTCGGCCTGGCAAGTTCTAGACTAGAATTTCTCAAAACACAGTAAAAGCTTAACATAAAATTATACTGTAATTCTTGACGAAAAGAGAAATCTATAAATTTACCATATTTTTAATTATTATTGTATCGTAAAAGTTATTCAACGTAAAAGTTATTCAACGGAATAACGTTCATTTTATATTATGTACTTTGTAACTACAACGTGCAAAACCACAAGGAATTTAACTCTTTTCAATTGATCATGCATATTCATTATTGTGCAACATTCAAGGGAGACAAGATTTATATTGTGCATTAAGTTGAAAGAAAATGTTTCCATCGTGTTCTGTGTTATTTTTCTCATCGTGTATTTAATAACGTGCGAGAAATATCATGAATTCCTCTCCTCTCTTTGCAAGCAATTGTGCAAATTTCATAGTTCTTTAATGTTAATTTAATATTTTTAACATGAATAAAAATACATATTTAAATAATTCACACATATATAAATTATTTAGCCAATTGATTTAGTCATCTATATCAATTTAGGGTTTCTAGACTTTGGGTTTTCGGAAATTTTAAATTTATTTATCATTTAAAATATCAAAAATAATATTTACAATGAAAACTAATTACTACCGATTCACCCGTTGGACTAGTAAACCTATAAATATGTAGTTTTACCGGTTCAATAACTGATCCAATTTCAAAAACTTGGTTATAGCTCTTCTAAATATTACAATAGCAAGAAATATGAATCAATTTAATCTGCATTCTTATATAATTTTTATTCCGATGGTGGATATATGTAAGGATGTACACTACCGGGTTACTCTCTCTCTCTCTCCGAACATATTATATTAATTGATAAAAAGAAAATAATGATTTCCAAATAAGTATTTTAAAATATGTACTGCGTAACGCATTCCATTTTAGTCCCAGCATTACGTAATGTACCATCAATGTATTGCGTATTAAGACAACTCAATATATATATATATATATATATATATATATATATATATATATATATATATCCTATATATTAATGCAGAATTCTCATATTTTATATGTATATTTCTTACGTTTTGTTAGCTTCGTAAAATATTCTGGTTCTTCGGTATCAACGAACCTAATATCTACTTAATTTAATATTTTTTCTTTTATATATTTATCTAATTTAATATTTTATATTATTATATTTTTTCTAATTTAATATTTTCCTTTATTATATGTTACATAATTCAATATTTTCTTAAAATTCAGTATCTTACTTTTATTCTACTAATATAAAATTTAAAAAAAGATATATTTAATCAGAAAAAATCTATAAGTTGAATTACATTTTATTTTTAATAAAAGTTAAAATAATTTTATTTTTAGAATCTCAAATATTTTATTTAAGAAAAATACGAGTTATATAAAATTATTACAAGAGGGAAATAAATTTAAATTTAAATTCGGATATCTAATCCTAATATATTGCATTAAGAATAACATTATAAATTTATATGAAAAACTTTGTTACGCTAAAAAAAAAAAAAATAAGAAACATCAACAAAAAAAATTATTACACTTAGAAAATTAATATTAAATATATTATAAATCTCCTTATCTAATCCCAATATAATGCATTGATAAACACATTATATATCTACATAAATAAATTAATGTCTTGCTCAAAAATATCAATGACAAACAACACACAAAAAATAATAATAATAATAATAAATGCAGACATATAGTAAGAGATTTTCTTGGCGAAAAAAAATATTGCCGGAATACAATAATTTTTGATGACCGAAAAAAGAGTTTCCAGCAACCGGCGGCAGCAGGTTAAGGTGACAACCACCTGCTGCCCAGTTCACTATATATTATTATTTTTATTATTATTGTTGTTATTATTATTATTTATTATTTATTTTTATTAGTTTTTTCATAGTAAAGGGTATTTGTGTTATATTCATATCATAATTTTGGACTATTTGACAAAAATGAGGTACTGCTTGAAAAGTTGTCAATGGCAGACGATAAAAAAATATTTCATAGAATTATACAGAAGGGAAAAGGAAATTGGATGTAGGACTAATTGAAAAAATGAACATCCACTTGGAAGACTATTTGAAAATTTTCCCATAATTTTAATGGCAAAATGAAAATAAGTTATATTTATAATTAAAGTTGAAATGATTTTGTTTTTTGAATTTCTAACATTTACATAGGTATATTATGAGTTATTTGCAATGATTTATGTAACTAAATATTAGCAACGAATTCAATCTAAATATAAAAGTATAAAATTATATAATAATGATTAAACACTAATACAATGCAACACAGGTTGAGAGTATGACATCTTTTGAATTTTTCAAAGTATGTAACTAATAATTATTAATGAATTTAATCTAATCATTAAAATATACAATAGTTTAATAATAATTAATAAATAGAGATTAGACACGGGTTGAGAATGTGATATCTTTTAAGATTTTTAAGTGTGTAAATAAAATTATTAATGATTTAATATAAGCATTAAAATATAAAATTAATTCATAATTACAATAATAATAAATAGATTAGTCATGTACATGATACAGGTTGAAAATACATCTTTTGAAAACTCTATAACTATCAATTATTTTTATATTCATATTTTTATAATCCTGTGTAATATACGGGTGTTAAACTAATATATATATATATATATATATATATACACACTTATTTGTGAACTTAGGGTCAATTATGGGTTTTAGATCTAATTAAATGGATGGATCAGATTTTTTGTGTATTTCTTTATTTTATTAAAAGCATTAGGATTGTATAATAAAAGCACTTTTGGTATATATAACTAAGATATTAACAAAGCACTGTGATTTTATAATAAAAACACTTCTAGTATATAATCACTAGTATAAAAATAGGATTCAAGAACAGGGATTTAAGAACGCCTCAGGAGGCGGTGTTCTTAAATGTCAGGCGGTGGCCGTTTTCTAATAAAAGTGTCACATACGAGAACGTCTTTTTCAAAGACGTTCTGGTATACTAGATATCCAGAACGTCGTTAAAAAGACGTTCTCGTATGTTAGATATCCAGAACGTCGTTAAAAACGACGTTCTCGTATGTTAATGACCCAAACTTTTGTGCACCCCGTTTTTAATAAATTAATTTAAAAGAACGTCAATCTGCTCGCAAGAGTACGAGGTAACTGTAGGGTGATGAGTTTGACTCGAGTCGTATCTCTCGAGAAAACAACTGTTCGGTCTTTCGGATATTTTTCTCAATTTATGAAATAAAATACATGTACAATTGGGGTTTTGAAGAGATTAAATTGATCATTATGAACTAAAGCAATAATTAAACTAAAACTAATTAAACTAATTACTTTAAACTAAATTATCAACTACGAGCTATAATTAAACTATCAATAATACGCAACCTAATTAATGAATCTAAGAGCATGAGCACAAGAAATTACCACTAAGCAATGAATCATAATAATATAAGATTAACGAATTAACTAAATTAACCAATATCCAATATCCAAGTATAAAAACGATTAAACTAATTATCAAAATTAGAATTAACTAAGAAATCAACTAAGCAATTAACTACGAAATTAACTAAGAGTTTAGAGTACTTATTGTAACTACGAAAAGCAGTAAAAAGCTCCAGCTATTCCGGAGTTTGAACGTTGATCTTGGGCGAAGAATGAATCCCGAACTCGAATTCGACATTTTGGATGCGTTGTTCTTCGATCCTTGATCTCCGTCTTCAAATCTCGTTATGAGATGTGCAATTATGTTTATTATCAACTAAAATACCGTAGGGGGTCGTGTCCTCTCCCAAAAATCCCAAATAAGGAGGGTTTATATAGATATTGCAAGTCTTGGCGCACAAGAAACCCTAAAATCCGAATTTTGGGCCGTCGCGTCAACGGTGCGTCGACTGACGCGTGCTGGTGCTCGGCGTCGGTGCTGCCTGGGCATGCGCGTTGGCTGGGCGGGTGCGTCGACATCGACGCTTCAGCAAGTAGCGTCGACAGTGCGTCGACGCTGCGTCGACTGACGCGGATCATGGTTCGCGTCGACGTAGCGTCGACGGTCGCGTCAGTCGACACGACTGCGCGTCTGCCTCTGTCTCTCTATCTTTTGCTACTCGTTTCGCCGGAAAGCTCGTTCTCCTACTCTTGAGCATCGAACTTCGTCTATTACGCGCTGAACTCTTCCGGTTACTTAGCTGTAAGGTGAAAACAACGAAATATCACCTATTTGCATCAATTACGATTAAAATACGGTAAAATAAGTCGGAACTATAAAAATACGGAATTAAGCTTAAATCGTCCAACTTATACCAAAAACAAATAGAAAAACAAACTAAAACAATAATAAAAATAAGGACAAATCTACTCTAATCAACTACCCCACGCTTTATTGGTTTGTTCGTCCTCGAACAAACGATAAGTTCAAAATATAACTAGAATGAAAATAYGTTCAAGCAAAGAGTCGTGKMWTGCTACATASYTAATTTTGAAAATATAGGTACAAGTCACGCAACGTCAAACACTTGACCATTATTACATTGTCGCTTCAAAATAAAATCATGCTTCCTCACGAAGGATAACATATATAAGTACGCTCAAAAGCACTCAAGTATTTTCTGCATGGGACGTGTATACACTCAAATCATTCAAATACAAGCACAATAAACAAGAACCAAAAATCAATCTCTTTTCAATCGCAAATTAAGTGTGCTGTCAAAACTAAGAATCAGAAAAGGTCTTTACGGGTTGTAGTGTAAGGCTCTTTGGACGGGTGTGGAATATATAAGTCGTGTGGCTAATCGCTCACTCAACCTAATCTAATCACGAAGCAAATTGCTTCACCTCGCTCAAAAATAAAAACCTCACTTAGCTCTCATAACGTAGTCTTGAAATATAGGCTATTTCTCAACTCAAAACTCGTAAACCGACTGAAAGCTAAAACCACTTAAGCACAAAATGAAGATTATAGCATGCTTCTTACACAACTCTTGCCTTCTAAACATTAGGCTTCATAAGAAAATTAAAAATAAAATATAAGCCTTAATTAGCGCGTAGGCATTGACTAACACAAATTCAACTAGACTCACCATCCTTCCTTTTCTTCTTCTTTTTTTTATTTCCCCCTTATTATAATTTTTTTTATGGGGTCTCTTTCTTTTATTTTTTTTTAGATGGTGGTCCTTATTTACAAAATAATAAATTCCTAATAAAAATTTCCAAGACTTAAATAACCAATTAAAATACGAAATCCTACCCCACGCTTTTAATGGGTTGTAGGGGTCATCTCAATCAACACTCATGGCTATAGGCATGGATATTTGGCTATGATTGGCTCATTCGGAATTTATAGTGGCTAAAAATATATAGATATGGCCGGAATAGGATTTTATATGTGCCTTAACAATAGTGAGTGTCCGGGTACGGAACTCTAGAGGTGGCTCCCGCGCGTAGCACTTAGCTCCCGAAGGACTCTAGAGGTGGCTCCCACGCGTAGCACTTAGCTTCCGAGCCAGATTAACTCACATAAACGTAGAATCATGTCGATCAAACATGACCCATACGTTTTCAATAGTGAGTGTCCGGGTACGGAACTCTAGAGGTGGCTCCCGCGCGTAGCACTTAGCTCCCGAAGGACTCTAGAGGTGGCTCCCACGCGTAGCACTTAGCTTCCGAGCCAGATTAACTCACATAAACGTAGAATCATGTCGATCAAACATGGACCCATACGTTTTC
>BMAC01000425.1:651573-675547 GCA_014905375.1 Phtheirospermum japonicum | reverse complement strand
TGGACTAACTTTTGGGAACGAGACAGTCTTTCCTGTCTGTTCCACTGTTAACCTTTATATTGTTTATTTCTTTTTAAAATTCACAAATTGTTATGTCTTGATAAAATGAATTACTAATTGGTTGATGCATACACGAAAATTTTATATTTTAAAATTAAAAAAATGCATTTTTTTTTTATTATTTAATTCTGAACTCACTGAGCTCCTTTAGCTCACGCTCTCTTTTGTCAAACCAAACTCTCCAGATGTTGACGATAGGGCGTGCGATCCCGATTTTGGTTTTCAAGGAAAAGGTTGAATTGTCGTCTAAGGTTCCTTGTCGCAACTTCTTGTCTTTTATGTGGTTGGTGGAGAAAGTTGGTTTTTTTTTTTTTTTTTTTTTTCTTAACTCAGGAGTTGTACATTAAATAAGTACTCCAAGCATTGTTCGTTTTTGGGTCGTGACACATCGTATAGAGTGGCGACCCCATACTCATCCATCTCTTTTATTAAAAATGGTCCACTCCATGCAACTTCAGACTTGGTTGGATCGAACTTACGATCGGAATTATATAACACTAGTTGACCAACCTTGAACTTCTTGTTAAAAACTTCATTCGAATTCTTCTTCTTCGCTGTCCAATCCTTGCTATTAGTCTCGCCCTTTGTCCTCGTACGTTTAAAATTCTTGAAGGGGTCGAGGGAAACACATCTTGAATGATAAAACGGTGGCTTCATCTCTTCTCTAGGCTCAAACTTCGAACGATCTCGTTGTGGTCTCAACTCCACTTTTGGCTCGTTTTCAGGCACGTTCAACTTCATGGGCAATCCATCATCAAATGCCTCTACATTATCAAACTCTTCAATCGTGTCGATGCTCAAGAGCTCATTCGCGCAAGAATCTACTAAATCGATAGTAGAACAATCGTTCTTAACAAACGATGCAGGACTCTTGTGAAAATCTTGAAGTGAAAACGCCGCTGTTTCGCCTAAGACAGACATAGTCACCCTTCCCTTGTTTACGTCGATCACCGTGCGCGTTGTAGACATGAATGGACGTCCTAACAAAATGGTGTGTTCTCGGTTCTCGCTTTGTACATCACCAACACCCATAATGACAAAGTCGACCGACACTACTAGCTTGTCAACTTGCACTAAGACATCCTCCACAATCCCCAAAGGTACCCTTATCGTTCTATCCGCCAATTGTAATCTCATCGTGGTCGGTTGCAGCGGTCCTACGTCAAACTCCTTGTAAATCGAGTGGGGCATCAAATTTATGCTAGCGCCAAGATCGAGCATCCCTCTTGCCGTTTGTCCATTCCCGAGAGAAATAGTTACACAAAAACTCCCGGGGTCCTTCTTTTTGGGTGGCAATGGTTTCTTAAATATATCACCAACATCTCTTATCAAAGCCACATGTTGATTTGTAGCCAAACGCCTTTCCTTTGATGCCAAATCTTTGAAAAACTTCAAAAACGCTGGCATTGTCTTTATCACCTCTATCAGGGGGAGGTTAATATTGATATTTTTCAATAAAATATATAGCTCCATGAATTTTTTATTCTCCTTGGCCGGACGTAGGCGACTTGAGAAGGGAACATGATCATAAACAGTCAACTTCTTGGGCGGCGAATTTAAGGAATCGATGGGGTCTTCAGTTGCTGTTGATTTCTTTTTCTTCACTGCTCCCGGAGGTTGGGTCTCGGTCTCTTTCTTGTCTTCCTCCTTTCCTAGATCGATGCAGTTATCCACTTCTTTTCCGCTTCTCAGCACATCAATAGCTGAGGCTTGTTCCGTTTGGCTTGGAAGAGTATTTTTCTCCTTCTTCAATGATGCCATGTCAGTTGCCAATTGTCCTACCATTAACTCTAATCTTCTTAGTCCTGACGAATTTTCAAGAGTGCTTTTGGCCATTTCAGCCATCATCGTTCTCAATTCTTTCATATCGTCTCGAACTCCCTTCATTTCCTCTTGAACATGTGTGAGGCCATCTCAGTTTCGAATAGTTTCAGCAACTTGGTTTTTGTTGCCAGACTAAAATTTGATCAGTCGACTGAACTGTAGTAAGTGTTTGCATGTGTGGTGGTCTCTGCCCCGAATGTTGTTGATTCGAATAGTGCTGGATGGCGTTGACGTCCCCTCGTTGTTCGTTGTTGAACGGGCACATATCGGCTAAATGTTCGGGGGATCCGCATTGGTGACACATCGCATTAGTCTTCTTCGAAGAGGCCTTGCTTGCCCGCTCGGCCTTCCAAGCTGCCAATTTCTCCTCAAATATCTCTTCGCACTTTGCTTTGACTAATTTGCCATCATCTAAGTCAGGATCAGGGATGGAAATCTCATTAACTTTCAATTTACGAGGCCGAGAGTTTGTTTCTCTAGATTTTTCACTCAGTTTCTCCAATACTCGTTTTGCCTCGCGGGCCGTTAAATCACCAAAATCTCCTCCTGCTGCTATTTCAACTTGTCTCTTCCCCATGGGCGACAAACCATCAAAGAAAAACTGATTAATTATCTCGGGGGAATAGCTATGATGGGGGCATGCTTGTAAAAGTAATTTGTAACGCTCCCATGTTTCATGAAATAATTCTCCCTCCACTTGTTCGAAGTTAGCAATCTGCCTCCGAATTTGCCCCATTGTTTGTGCCGAATAGTATTGATTTAGGAACTTCTCGCTTATCATCTCCCAATCGGTTAATGACCTGGTTCTAAGGACAGTAACCATGTCTTCGCCTTGTCTTTCATGCTATAGGGGAAACAAATCATTTGCATCTCCTCCCGGTTTAGGCCATGACCTACAAATCTTCCTACTTCATCGATAAAGTAGTTCAAAAATGCTAAAGGGTCTTCGTGGGCATTTCCGTGAAAAGCCAGAAGTAAATTAATTTGATGCGGTTTAATCTCTACTTCCCTTGCAGTCGGGCTAAGAACAATAGCAGACCCATAAAGCACAACCTTCGGGAGTGCCAAATCTCGTTGTCGAGGCGCTCGATCTCCCCTTGGTTCCCTAACTCGGTCATTAGCTCTCTCATAGTGGTCTTCATGCGCGTAATGGTGCTCGCGCTCGTATCTCCTTCTGAAATTATTTTGTCGACTGACGCGTGCTGGTGCTCGGCGTCGGTGCTGCCTGGGCGTGCGCTTCGGCTGGGCGGGTGCGTCGACTGGGTGCGTCAATATCGACGCTTCAGCAAGTTGCGTCGACATCGACGCTTCACCAAGTTGCATCGATGTTGCGTCAACATCGGTGCGTCGACATCGATGCTTCATCAAGTAGCATCGACAGTGCGTCGATGCTGCGTCGACAGTGCGTCGATGATGCGTCGACTGACGCGGATCATGTCTCGCGTCGACGTAGCATCGACGGTCGCGTCAGTCGACGCGACTGCGCGTCTGCCTCCGTCTCTCTATCTTTTGCTACTCGTTTCGCCGGAAAGCTCGTTCTCCTACTCTTGAACATTGAACTTCATCTATTACGTGCTGAACTCTTTCGGTTACTTAGTTGTAAGGTGAAAACAACGAAATATCACCTATTTGCATCAATTACGATTAAAATACGGTAAGATAAGTTGGAACTATAAAAATACGGAATTAAGCTTAAATCGTCCAACTTATACCATAAAAAAATAGAAAAACAAACTAAAACACTAATAAAAATAAGGACAAATCTACTCTAATCAGTTAAATATCGAGAACGTCTTTGAAAATGACGTTCTCGTATGTTAAATATCAAAAACGTCTTTAAAAACGTCGTTCTGCAAAGTATTATTGAGAACGCCTTTAAAGTATTATTGAGAACGCCTTTAAAAAGGCGTTCTCGTATGTCATATTATTTATGTTTAAAAAATTACACCTTAAAAAAAACCCTACCCTCCCATCCCCCTCTGTTTACAGCCTCCTCTCAATCGAGAATTCCCTTCAACACAACAGCCCTCCCTCCCCGTCTGTTAGCAGATCTACTCCTCCCGTCCTTGTCCTCGTCGGCCAAATCCACCTCTACTCCTCCCGTCGGCCAAATTCCCCACGTCACGTGCCGTGGCCCAGAAAAAATGGTGCTCTTAACATTAATTTCACCTCCATGGTCAAGAGATTGGTGTAAAGTAAGAAGACCAGCAAGAATCCCGACAAGGGGCCGAAATTCGTGGTCGCCGCCGACCTCGTGGCGGCGGACTTGAAGAAGAACGCGAAGAAGAGCTCCAGGCTGAGGGGGCTCCACAAAAAACTGTTCAAGGGGCCGACTGGGTCGGGGGTGGGGGTGAAAAGGGGAGATGAGAGCTCAAAGAAGGCACTGATGGAGGTGAGGAGTAATACGGTGAGAGGGAGCTATTGATTATGAACTAAAATCAGGATGAGCAAATTTCCGAGCTCAAGATATCGCTTCTTGATGAAAATAGAGAGGTAAAATTTTGATTGCTTTAGGGTTTTAATCACTCTGGTTGTATTTGGGGATTAATTAGATTACTACATATAAGCTGCAAATCGGGGCAAGTAATTAACTAAGAAAAAGAAAAAAAAAGGGAATAATTTCCAGATCTGTATAGTTCACTAGAATCATGAAATTATAGTGCTTTTCATATGATTTGTTTTTCCACTTTCCATATGTCATTGTGGCTATCTTTTTCTGGAAATGGTGTTTATGTAAAYTCCTAGTATTTGGCTAATGATGCCMCATTGTCAAATTGTTTRTGCATTTTAAACACTAATGATTCAYTCTGCCTCTCAATCWCAGCCCGCTTATTGYCCCGCAACACCGTTAAAGTGGAGAGCTACATGCAGATTGTATTTGTTGTCTCTTTTGCCGCTCTTTTGCTTCCCATATTGACAAATGTATATCCAGGATTCCTTTTTTTCTTCATCTTTTTTTAATTTRATTTTAAACATTTCCCTTTATTATCTGGTATCTGGCTTTTTACTGCTTATTATGGCAGTTTTTGATAACTCCTTCAAAGGCGAGAGGGGGAGGCATCACGTTCGCAGGCTGTCTCCAAGTCCTCGGCTTCTGTGTTTTTGAAGCTTGTGTGGGGATTTTCTGGCCGTCCATTATGAAGATAAGATCTCAACACACACACACACTATTTTCTGTTTTGGCCATTTTGGGAATTTACCAACTTTAAACTTTAAATTTTTCGTGCACGAATTGATTTCTAGTTGTTAACAAATTTCTTGAATGTTTGTAGGTTAATGCATTCCCCATCTCACTTATGTTTGGTATGTGCTCAATATTCCTCTTCGTGGCCTCCATTCTTCAGAGACGGCTATCGGCAATTGGCGAGAAGCCAAGTGAGTGATTGTTTTCTTAGATTGACTACATTTTTTATGTCTCATGGTTAATCACAAAAATGCCTTGAGGAGGTTTYGTTTAATRACAAAAAAAKCACTAAATATCTTTCACAATTACATTTGTTTCTATTTTACAAATCGCACCCTGTTGAGGGGGGATATTTGTCAAAAAAATGCATTACCTGAAGGGTGTATTTGTAATTTTGAAATAATTATTTTTTTAATTACGGTAAACCTCAAACCTACAACTTATTTATTTATTTCGCCTTTACTTTTCAGAGACTGAAGAATGGGCTATGTTGAAGGAGAGAAACAGGGAGGATGAATCACATGACATTGCTTAATTCATTAAACCTCAATTGGGAAACAACTCCTGGAGGTTCTTTCTGATATTTCTACGGAATTGCCAAATAAATCTTAGACAGCATCATATTTGTGTAGCTGATCAGGGCCATATAAAGATGGGTAATGGAAAAACTAGCTGCGCACAAGAAAGTATGTTGATCAGGATGAGGAGGAGCGGAGCATTAGAATAGCTCTGTTGGCAGTAAGTATTGATACCTAAATATTCAATCTTATGAAACACATAATATTAACCTATCAATATTTTTATATGTATTTCAATGATAGTTAAGAAACTTCTCCTCATAGAAACTGATTTCGGGTTATACCAAAATAAATCACAGCAAAATTGAGCTCTTACATGCCAACGGTAGTTATGTAGGATTTATTTCAAAAAACTGGTGTTGCCTCATAAAATGATGTTTTGATTAGACTCGATTTATATGTAGGCGGCTGGGAAATCAAAAAAGAAAGTCGAAAAGTCTGAGAATGAAGAAGTCGCTACAGAAAAGGGAGCCAAACTTGCTATAGGTAAAATTTCAACTATAATTCACATGAATGATTAAATATTTGTTCCATTTCACTTTTCGATTACATAATTACCTTGTGAAATTGATATTTATACTCCGTGTTTCTTTTGGTTTTCTGCTTATCCCTCCCCATTTGTTTGTACTTCATATTTGTGCAGAGATGGAAATAACTTGTTGTGATGCCAATTAATATGAGGAAACACCATTTTATACAAGCCCTATTGCTGATGCGCAATATAAGACTTGAAAACCTGATTGGCAAGGTATGATTTCGTAAAATTTAGGCATTTGAGTGTCGTCTGTGCCAAAGGCTAGTCAGCAGAGAGTAAGCTGATTTTTCTTAAAATGGTCCTCTCGTGCACCTCTATTAAGTTCTTATTTTTTCACGAGTCCAAAACTGCGCACTAGAACGTTACAATGTTTAAGAGAGTAAATTATTGATATAGTTATCGTCATGCCTGAACTTGCTATATCTTTCTTGAGATGGCTTCTTGACTCACTAGTCACTTCTATACAGGTTAATTTTGAGGATGCTTGAAAAGGATTTCTGGAGGTTGCGGAGGTACATTGGTGATTCTCAGTTGTAATTACACTTCTTTTTCATATTTCTTTTAATTGGTTTTGTGAAATTAGATAGTGGTGTGTAGTAATCGCTTGCAAATTCAAGATGAAGTAACCCAAGTGGTGATTCACGAGCTCATTCATGCGTACGATGAATGTCGTGCAAATTTGGACTGGTCTGACTGTGCCCATCACACTTGCAGCGAGCTTATTTATACTCTAAATTGAAATCAAACTCCTTTTATTTTATTTTATTTTTTTAATTTTTGGTTTTTATTTTTACCAATATGTAACTATGGTTCTTATCATTCATACATGTAAATGCAATATCTCACATGCATTTTAACTCGTGTGGCAGAATCACCTTGATCTCCATACCCGGTGAAATGGCCAAAGACATTTATTATTGTTTCACATGTTAGAGATTTCCTAAACACGGTATGACTTCTCATATCTTGAATGTTTATGCTGGAAATTAGGGAACAACACTTAGGTTCTTAACTCGTAAATGTTGAATGTATTTACTTTTTATTTCTTACAGGTGGTCACGGATATCCTTCACCTTCAAGAGCTAGAGACCAAACGAGTTTTGCTAGATATTTTTAAAGTGAAGCAACAGAAGAGCGCTGAAGCTGGTACCGTTCCAAGATTCTACAAGAAGTTATATCTTTAAATTGGGTGATTTCCTATGTTAACGTTCTGTACTTCTTCTCCTGAGCACTCGTACATCTATTTCGTAATTTCAGAAACCCGAAGAAGGTTCAATCAGTCATAGGGTCCAGAGGCTAGCAAAGTATCGGTTTCTCAAGGTATTTATTTGGTCTTAATTTTTGTTTCAACCCGTAGATCTGATTTTATTCCAGTGCCAATATTATATTAGGTTAACATCCTTGACTTTGAGTGTGCAAATTAGGAAGAAAAAACACATTGYTAGGAAGCAAAGYTTCTAAAGGTGGAAATGCAAATGGGGAGGTCTATAAGTGTAGGGAGGACGATGAATATAACGAKCCTAAATTTCAAGAGTTTCTCCAAGCCATGCAACCCTGAAGTAAGACAAAGCTGTGYGCAAATGATTGTAATGAGAAATGCWATATTTGTCGGAAAACAAACATGATCCTTTGAAGGATACACTCGAAGAGGATGTTTTGGAGCAAAATGCTGAAAATTGACCCGCTGATGAAGATAATAAGAAAGATGAGAAAGAAGAGATCCTCAAGACCGGACGTCTTGTCATCTTTATCCTGCCTTATGTTGTAACGTACAGTTCGAGCTCTGTACTATTTTTGATTTTGATTTTAATTTTTGAATATATTATTTTATTTGATAAGTGCTTTCTGGTGTGACACAGCAAAGAGGAGGTGGAAAAACACTTCAGTGTGTTTGGTGACATCGCTGAGGTCCATCTTGTTGTTGATAAATATACAAAAAGGTCCAAGGGCTCAACATATGTGGTTTACGTTCTTCCAGAATCTGCCTCTAGGTATCATTTTCTCGGACTAAATATGATGGTAGGTCCTCGTTTGGTTTGCAGTGGTTATTTTTGTAATTTGTGATGTTTGATGCTTTCTTGAATCTTCAGGGCTTTCGTAAAGTTGAACAAGTCGAGTTTCCAGGGAAGACTATTGGAAATCGATGGCAATAATGGAGTTTTGGCAAGATTGCACGTGATCTAGTGATGCGCATGCAGAGAATCGATGGCAATAACTATCCTGAGGTGTCTCAGCTTCTTTTATTTATTTTTTTCCTGGAACAAATTAAAGTTTGTTATTGTTTTATTAGTTCATGCAACTGATTGATTATTCTCATCGTATTCAGACACTGCATCAAATGTTCATAGTTAATACCGGCAGTGGATTTAAGTATTTGTGGAATTGGGTGAAGGGTTTTCTTGATCCAAGGACGACTGCAAAAATACATGTAAAGGGTTTCATCTTTTTAAAATTGCAAAGTAGAGTTTTTTTTTAATTTTTAATTTTTTTTGGGGGAGAAACTGAAAAATGTCCATTTTAACAAAGGCCATTACTAATCAGGTTTTAGGTACAAAATTCCAGAATAAGCTATTGGAAGTCATAGACGCTAGGTGGTGTCTTCTTCCTGCTTGATTGTCGCAAAGTATTTCCCTTTTTTCTCATATATTATATATTTAACTTTCGATTTAAACAGTCAATTACCAGATTTTCTGGGTGGGACATGCTCGTGCCCAAATGAAGGTGGATGTCTAGGATCTAATAAGGGCCCCTGGGATGATGAACAACTTATCAAGGTGCGAGAATTTAGAACTTTTTTATTATTTGCTGCACCAATATCCCATCTTTTCGTTTAATCTTATCCAACTCTACTAGGACCTGTTCATGCTTTGCATGATGATGAGGTAATTTATTCGAAAAATACTGAATCTGAAAGTAAGCTAATTGATTCTAAGGTAAATTGGTGGTTGTAGAATTTCAAATTCAATCTGATTGATATTAACATAAGATGATACTAGATACATGTGAACTGATGATTTGCTTCACTGCATAGTGACAAAGGAGTGAAATTGTTCCAAATTTTCTTTCAAGCCCTTCTTGTAGTAATGTAAGAGACCTTGGTTATAATTTAAACATACTACTTGGGATAAATTACAAAAACTATCTCTGTGGTTTAGTCTAATTTTAGAAAATGCCAGTTATGTTTTTTTAAATCACAAATACCCCCTTAAATTTGTTTGTATTTGACATATTAGGTGCATTTTATAGAAATAATGTCAAGGAGGTATTATTAATAACAAAACTTATTGGTTTTGGCATCTACTGTCTCAGGAAATATTATAGAGATTGGACTCAAATAGATATGCAAAAGATTGCCTGTCAAGTAAGTACATATGTATGCTACTTCACTTGTTATTTCCATTTTATTACTATTTCACACTGATGTTGACATGCGTCCTATGGAATAGCGTAAACCTTCTGTCTCTGACGTAAAATTATTATAACTCTTGGGTATATGTTCTGTCTTTGATTTCCAATGGTGTTTTATTAACTCGAGTATGATTTATTTAATCATGGGATCTGGTTGTTTTATTTATTTAAAATCAATAGATGCATGGAAAGGTAAAAAAATCTTGTGATTGATAAATGAGACTGTTACCTAGTGAAGTGACCGAAATGTTTGAAACTTCGAATAACAGAATTGTCTAGGTAGATCAATTGTAAAAAAATAATAGTAAATAGTTTCACATTTTAGTTATTTTGACTTTGTACGAGAATTCTAAATTACTCTCATTTCCAATAAGAGATACTGATTCTCCAAGATTGTGTTTGTGTGTGTAACCTGTTATTGTTTCCAGGATAAGATTTTTAAAAAATAAATATATAAAAAAAAAGACCAGCGAATCAGATTTAGAGTAATGGAGCTAAGGTTTGGATTTGGATGGGGAATCAGATTTAGAGTAATGGAGCTAAGGTTTGGATTTGGATGAAATGATTATTTGGGGAAATGAATTCACTTGACCCCATTAAGTTTCCAATCTTCTTCTACATATATATATATACACACACATAAGTTTGTTTGTTATACAAGTTTTTTTTACCTATTCTGTTTACTTCCTTCGAAAAATGAAATCTTGTAAAACATGTTGCTTAGTTGTTAATGCAAAATGTGGTTTTTGAAATCGATGTCTGATTCTATGCTGTCTCACACATGCAGGCACTCAATATGGAACAACCTTATTCGAACGAGGAAATTGATGATGTACGTAGACGTTGGGCCGAGTGTTTCTTAGAGTTCATTGCTTGATCGCCATGTAGGTGCAATACTTTGCAGAACGTCTTTTTTTAGGCGTTCTCGAAAGTATACTTTCCAGAACGCCTTTTTTGAAGATGTTCTCGAAATTATACTTTCCAGAACGCCTTTTTTTGGAGACGTTCTGGAAATTATACTTTCGAGAATGTCTGTTTTAGAGACGTTCTCGAAAATACATTTTCCAGAACGCCTGTTTTTTAGCCGTTCTGGAAAATATACTTTCCAGAACGCCTCGAAATATAGGCGTTCTGGAATGTATACTTTCGAGAACGCCTTAAAAATGGACATTCTGAAAAGTATATTTTCCAGAACGTCTAAAAAAAAGACGTTCTGGAAAGTACTTTTTAGAGCTGCAAAATTAACTTTCTAGAACGGCTGAAATTTTTTTAAGAACGTCTTTGAAAAACCGTTCTTGATAGTCTGACAATCAAGAACGCCTTACTGAGGCGTTCTTGATTGTCAGACTTTCAAGAACAGCTCCATATAGAACGCCTCAGCAGGGCGTTCTTAAAAGCTGTTTCTGCACTAGTGAATAAAAGCATTGGTTCGCAGGTTTGCAAATAATTTTATTATACAATTTGATTCATCCATTTAATTAGATCTAAATCTCTCTCTCTCTCTCTCTCTCTCTCTCTCTCTCTCTCTCTCTCTCTCTCTCTATATATATATATATATATATATATATATATATATATATATATATATATCACAAAAATAAGTGAATAAGACAATAAACAAGTGGCATTGTTTAATGTCAAAATTGGTGTTCAATTGAGGTTTTCAAATTGAAATTCAAAATCAACCACAAACTTTAAGTTTTTAATTCTCAAACATTATACGAAACTAAAATTAAAAAAAAATGAAAAAGAAAAACAATATCAAAAACTGAACCAATGCTTAATTAAAGGGAAAGGGAATTAAGTTTTCTCCTTTTCAATTGTTAAACTAGATCGATATAAGGGTGTGTTTTTATTTTGATTTTTAAATTTCAGTTTGAAATCAAAATTAGAGAAATAGATGAGGAATGAGATCATCAAATTTGTCAGCTTTCAGTTCTAAAACCATGACCAAAATTTCAATCTGCAATTGTTTTTCAAAATTTTGTTCTTGCCTCCTTTTGCGTGAATAATGTGTGATATAACACAACATAATTATATGGCGATTTAAAGCAACGATAGGTTTTTCAAAATTTTGTTTTCGCCTCCAACTGTATGAATAATGTGTGATATAACACAACATAATTATATGGCGATTTAAAGCAACCTGCCACAAGCGATGTTTATCGGATTGTTGCTGTGACAAGGGATGCGAGCTATCGAGTCAACTCTCAGAGAGTGGAGAGAAGTTGAGCCAAGAGATCGCCAAGATGGGTAAACAGCTTACACCCGTGGACGAGAGACTACGATATATGGATTATCATATCAGCGAGTTCTGTAGGTTGCCAATAGGGACGTCGAGTGGCTGCCTCATTGCGAGACTTGGTGGAAGAGGGACGCAAGGCAGGCCGAAGCTATTGAAGAGCTGGGTCAAATGATCAAGCGTCTTCGGCGGTACATGGGTCGAGACATCATCTGTGTCAACCGGCTTCTGAAAGCTTCTGAGGAAGACAGTGTATAGCGCACCCAGCATGCGCCATGAGCTTAGCCCATCTAGCGCCGAAGTTTTTAGGAGGCCCCGGGCCTACCCAGCTTATTCGAAGCCAAGCCCAGCGGAATTGTCCCTTGCGAGAACGTTTCCTTATATATTAGTTCTCTTTTAAGAGTCTAGGTTAGTTAGAATAGTTACCTTAGCTGAGCAGGTTTTCCATGCGTGTTTATGGTCTGATCGTGTAAAGTTTTTTGTATACTAGTTTTGCGTAGCTTGGAGAAGCGGAAACCCTAAACCCTAGCGTAGTAGTTTTTAGTATAAATAGGTCATCGCCCATTGTATTGTTATCAATGAGTTTTATTGAGACTTAATCAATAATTACTCCTCAAACTCTTATACCCTCTCTCGCTTTTCTTCTGCATGCTTTTGTCTTGTATTTTTAGGCTAGCCGACATGTCTCGTGACTTCTCTGATCTCGAAGAGTCAACGTGCTCGGCGCCGCAGGGGTAAGATCCTCTGCCTATCCGACCTAAGGAAATAAAATCGTGATAGGTGGTATCGGAGCTACTATAGCTTCTGACCCGTGCACTCCACGTGTGATTGATGGGGTGGTTTTAAGATGTGTGGAGAACGAGGCGAGGTACGTTCCGAAAGTTGATGGCGGAGACGGACCCATATCATAGCAACCATTGGTGTGGTATGATCAAACTATGGCCGAGGAAGCAGAGCTGCTAGATCTGGTCGAGAGCTCTAAGAAATAAGGCGGTGTTAAGCTTTGCGAGACACCAGGATTTTTGTACACCGAAATCCAGTGCATCCAAGCTCGACTCTCTGAGTCGATGACAAACGAAACTCTCTGATTCAATGACAAACGAGGTTCGTGGGCACATTACTCACCTGTTGATGGGAGTGTAGGAACGGATCAAGATCTTGGAGGATCGCGTGGTATGTCTCAAACAAGCAAAGATTGCAGTGAAGGACGGATGCCTTGTTGGTCCAAAATAAGGAGTCCCGAAACCACAACCATATGATGGTTCGAGGGACGTGCAAGAGATTGAAGTTTTCTTGCATGGGGATAAAACTATATTTCCAAGCTATTAGCATAACATCTAACCCCGAGAAATTACATGTAGTTTCGGATTTGATGATTAGCGAGGTCGTGCATTGGTGGATGCAACATTGGGCAGATGGTGTCAATAGTCTTAGCATGGTAGAGACATGGAGAGATTTTAAGGGTGAATTGCGAAGCCACCCCGGGAGTCCATGGCACGAGGATGAGGAATATCTCGATCCCCGAGTTAGGGATGAGGTGCCAATTGTGTGGGGAACGCCACAAGCTAAACAACGCATGACAAGGATGGCCCAGTTCAGTGACTTGTGCATGAGACGAGAGTTAGGTGGGGGATACATCCGCGCAAATTGACATGACACGGGGCAAAGCAATCTCAATAAGTGTTTTGCATGTGGTGGTTGGGGCCACATTCGAGCCAATTGTCCTTGAAAGGGCAATAAGGGAGTGATCGGTGCGAGCAGGGAGGAACTCAACAAGGGCGAGATCTTCGAGAAGATCTTGAGGTTAGTGGGAGCCGTTAGTGCTGGAGGAGAGTCGGTCGATGGGGAGCAAGGCAACACGACCGGTGTCGAAGCTTCGATTGTGGGAAAGAGGATCCAGATACTAGTAGACACTAGGGCGTCGACCAATTTTATGAAGACGAGATTAACGGAGTCTTTGGGTATGAAATCGCGTGGCCGTTACTATCGATGATTAGACGGGAAGGGTGACCTTCATGGTCGGGCCGATGGATGACTTCGGCCCAGTCCTAGGATTGCATTAATTTGATTGATAGAGCATGGCTATTTCAACCCTGAAGCCTATTGATTGATAGAGCAAGGCCTATGGCTTGAGAGATAGGCAAAGTGAACCCGACACTGTCAACTGCTTTAGGAACTACTTGTTCAACTGGCTCACAAGGCACAAGCATACTCACTTGGCTGTATTCAAGCACGAGACTCTATCGTCGGGCTTATGATAGATCAAGAGGAGGGGAATGATGAGAATCCAATTACAMCAATCGATTTCGTAAAAGGGGAGATAGTGATAACAAAATCTCTATTTCAGGCTTCCGTGCCTAGTCCTTCTTGCCGCTTTATTAGACGTGCATGTCTGCTAGTCCTGCATTTCAACTCACTTCAACTCACTGGTCTTGTTAGTCAACAAGAGTGCGAGTGTTGTCCTCGTGTTTCGTGAGAAGTGGAGACTCGTGACACTCACATTGTTGTCAAGCAACGAGGAGATTACGGGTATAGTTGGTGTGGATAATGTGGGTAGAACTGGTGCTGAGAGCAACGGGGTCACTATACGCGCGAATGGGAGAGTAGTGGTGCTTGCTTTGGAGGCCATTGGGGCTAGAGGCATTTTGGAAGACCACTAAGCATGGGAGGCGGTTGTTGCCCAACTTCCATCAACACAGTCGACGCTACTCGATGGGGACTGGAAGCCGTGGTCAGACCAGGAGGAAAGGATAACTCAAGAGCCCAAGAGCGAGTTGGAAGACAACACCAGTGTCGTATCGATACCGACTGCAATTTTGGTGGGGGAAAATGTCATGGGTGATGTCTATCGGATCACTGTCGTGACAAGGGACGCTGAGCCATTGAGTCAGCTCTTGGAGAGTGGTGGGCGGTTGAGCCAAAGAGGTCGCCAAGATGGGCGAACAGCTTGCACTCCGGACGAGAGACTACGATATATCGATTATCGTATCAAGGAGTTCTCCAAGGTTGTTGACAGGGACGTCGAGTGACTGACTCATTGCGAGACTTGGCAGAAGAGTAGAGTTACGCACTGTGGGCAAAAGCTATTGAGGAGTTGGGCCAAAGGATTAAACATCTTCGGCGATCCGTGGGCCGAGACGTTATCCTGGCCGGCTGGCTTTTGGAAGCTTCCGAGGAAGACGGTGCTTAGCGCACCAGCAAGCACCATGGGCTTAGCCCATCTGGCGCCAAAAGTTCTAGTAGGCCCTGATCCTACCCGGCTTGTTTGAAGCCAAAACCCGGTAGAAGTGTTCCTCGTTTCCTTGTATATTACTCCCTCCGTTTCTTAATAAGTGTCGTTTTAGATTTTTTTTTTAAAAATTAATGAACATAATATTTGACCAATATATCCCCAGTCAATTAATAATATTCTCATTTAATTACTTCCATTCTTTTCCTTTATTTATTCTATTATCATAAATTTATTTATATTTCTTAAAATAAATAAGAATAAAATTGAAATAAAGTGATAAAAAATTCTAAAACGACACATAATTTTTAATAAAATTAAATTTCTAAAACGATACTTATTTTAAAATGGAGGGAGTCTAAGTTGGTTAGGATAGTTATGTATGCGTATTTATGAGCCGATCGTGTAAGGCTTTTTGTATACTAACTTTATTAAATCACTGATTCAAATTCACCGTAATATCTGGCGTAACCAGATGGATACAAACAAAAGAGGGGCAGTCACATCCCAACTCAAAATCGATAAAAAGCTATGAAGTCAGTCCCTGCTGATGTTCTTTCAAATTGCATCAAAACATGTGGATACAATGAGAAAAAAGAGTGTCACAGAAACACGTGTCCTAATCTCCCTGAGTGAATGCTTCAAATTTCAAAGAGGAATCTCTCAAGTGCATTCCAAATGTGGTAGATGCAAATGCAATTTTTTGGTCCCTTAACCCGCCAACTTGTGCCCTTGCTCTCATTTTTCAACCATTTAAGTGCACTGCACAAGATAATCATTTGCAGATCCCATTTCAAACATATATGTGGTAGGCATGTCGATGCCAAAAATAAAGTAAATAACACTTGGAAGAATAAATACACCATTAATATTTCATTTATCAACAAGAACCACGAATTTAAAAAAAAAATGTTAAACATACATACATAAATAAATAATATACGTTGTAATTATATATTAATGAATAATTTGTCTCATAAAGGCTTTGGTAAGAAAATCTAATGGGACGAGTTGTAATTATATAAGAGTGAATCATCATTGCATCTCTAATCTCAAATCTTATATATATAAATAAGAGATATTAGTCCTAACAATAAGATTACCGATCTCTTCTCGTGTATTCCTCTCTTCTCTTTGTTTCACAACATTATACAAGATTATCAAATTCTCGTGAAATTATCAATCAATCTAAAAAGTATTTTTTTAAGACGTCACAATTTAAAAATGAATACATAATAACAATAAACTAAAATCTACCTATTTTGTTGGCGATCTTGACCCGTTTCATATTCATTATTCACTATAGTATATTCATTAATCACGTTTTGTATATTAATCATTTATCTCTTGTATAATAATTCGAGTAAATGATACATCATAGATTTGGGCACATCATATACATTTTCAAAATTAAACAATTAAAAAAAATTGTAAAACACCCCTTTGAATTAAACCACTAGTTATTTTTCAGATTGTTCTTGCAACTTTTCTTCCTCCCTTTTTCTTGTCATTCTCTTCTTCTTCCTTGTCTTCCACTATTTCTCCTCGTTCCTTTTTTTTTTTTGGCAAACACTTGTGTTAGGTCAGATTGATGGGTTATGATCCGTTAGGTCATCTGATTCGATAAGAGAATGTATTAGTTTTTATACTATGATGTATTGATTTTTTACTCAAAAGTATTGATTTTTCATAAATATTTGACCCGTGCTATGAAGTATTGGTTTTTATATTATAGGAAATGACTACGGTGCCTTCACGGTACTATGCCCCCCACCCCACGTGCATTTACATCCGTCCATCTTTTAGTATATATAACTTTAAATTGAACGAATGATTGATAATACACTACAAAAAAACAGCAAATTTTCGAGGGATTTTCCGAGGGAACGGAATTCCCTCGAAATTTTCCGAGGGAACACCGAGGGAAATAAAATTCCCTCGGTTTTTTCCGAGGGAATTCCGTTCCCTCGAAAATCAGGGCGCCAAATGCTTCCGCCATGTTTACCGAACGAAAAATCGAGGGATGACCGACGGGTGATTTTCCGAGGGAAGTAGTCCCTCGAAAAACCGAGGGATATTTGATTCCCTCGGTTTCATTTATTATTTTTTAAAAAAAAATAATTAAATTTATGAGGGAATATAATTTCCCTCGTAATTATTTCGAGGGATAACGGATTCCCTCGGAATAATTTCGAGGGAAATTGTATTCCCTCGGAAATTTAATTATTTTTTAAAAAGAAATTAAAAAAAATTAAAATCGCAAAATAGGATTTATTTTCGGGACGCTTAGGCGCACCCCTCCCCGTCCCGGTCGTGATTTTTTGGGTTTTGTTTCTATTTTTTACTATTTTTTGGATTTTTTTTCTATTTTGTTATTTAACAAATAGGCATGGTAATTTTATATGCTTCTCCTCACCGTCCGTACAAGTTTGGACTCTTCTCTCTCCTCAAAACTGCTTCTCCACCAATCAACTCAACGTAAGTTTGTATGCTTTTATTTTCGGTTCAATATTATTGCAACTATATAGGGTTAAGTTATTATTATTAGTCATGTGAAAATTACAAATTGCCAAGAAAAATAAAAAACAGAATAGCATATTTTGTATATAAATAAATAAATCTTATTTTAGCCTCTTAAATTATTAAAGATCGATTTTGCTTATAATGGAATTATAAAACCGAAAAATCCAAAAAAATAGTAAAAAATAGAAACAAAACTCGATAAATTACGACCGAGGCGGGGAGGGGTGCGCCTCGGCGACCCGGAAATAAACCCTATTTTTTTTTCTAGTTTCATTTTTTCGATTTTATTTGATTTTTTTTTTTTTTAAAAAAAAAACCGGGATGATTCCCGGAATTCCGGGATTTCAAAATTCCCTCGGAATTCCGAGGGATTTTGAATTCCCTCGGAAATGGTCAAAAAAAAAAAAAAAAAAAATAGAAAAAAATAGAAAATTCGTAAAAATGAAACCGATCCTATCATCTTAGGCACATGGGGTGGTTTTGACCCCAAATTTCGATCGTAAAATACCAACGAGCACGTGCGTGCCCTCACGTGGTCGTGGGGTTCGACCAACAACAAGATACGATTGATCGATGAACTCCTTCGGTTGGAAACGTGAAGCGAGGTAGCGTCGTGATTTTTGATATTGGAGGAGGTGTGCGTCTCGTCGTTGTGGAATCACGGGGGTCGGACGTCGATCGTTTAGTGCGCGTTTTTATTTTTTTTCGATTTTATATGAATAATGGAAAAAATAGAAAAAATCGAAAAAATAGTAAAAAATAGAAATAAAACTCGAGAAATTACGACCGGGGTGGGGAGGGGTGCGCCCCGGCGACCCGGAAATAAACCCTATTTTTTTTCTAGTTTTTTCTATTTTTTTCGATTTATTTGATTTTTTTTTTTTAAAAAAAAACCGAGGGAATGAAAATTCCCTCGGAATTCCGAGGGATTTTGAATTCCCTCGGAAATGGTCAAAAAATAAAAAAAAAAATAGAAAAAAATAGAAAATTCGTAAAAATGAAACCGATCCCTATCATCTTAGGCACGTGGGGTGGTTTTGACCCCAATTTCGATCGTAAAATACCAACGAGCACGTGCGTGCCCTCACGTGTCGTGGGGTTCGACCAACAACAAGATACGATTGATCGATGAACTCCTTCGGTTGGAAACGTGAAGCGAGGTAGCGTCGTGATTTTTGATATTGGAGGAGGTGTGCGTCTCGTCGTTGTGGAATCACAGGGGTCGGACGTCGATCGTTTAGTGCGCGTTTTCTATTTTTTTTTCGATTTTATATGAATAATGGAAAAAATAGAAAAAATCCGAAAAAATAGTAAAAAATAGAAATAAAACTCGAGAAATTACGACCGGGGTGGGGAGGGGTGCGCCCCGGCGACCCGGTAAATAAACCCTATTTTTTTTCTAGTTTTTTCTTCGATTTATTGATTTTTTTTTATTTTAAAAAAAAACCGAGGGAATGAAAATTCCCTCGGAATTTCGAGGGAATCATTTCCCTCGGTTTTCCGAGGGATCCCAATTCCCTCGGAAAATTAACCTAATTAAACAGCGGGCTACCGCCCGCTGTTCTTCTGCGCAGAAAGAAAAGAAAAGAAAGAAGAAGAGAAGAGAAAGAAGAAGAGAAAGAAGAAGCCGCCGCCCAGCCGCCCCAGCCGCCCGTCCGCCTGCAACCGCCGCCCCCAGCCGCCAACCCCCGCCTGCATTCGCCCCCAGCCCAGCCCCGTCTAACCGCCCCCACGCCGCCCCCGCCTGCAACGCGCCCCCCCCGCCCCTCCGCTGGAACCGCCGCCACCCGCCTGCATCCGCCCGCCCCAGCCGCCAGCCCCGCCTCAACCGCCGCCCCCAGCCCAGCCCGCAGCCGCCAGGTCCGCCCGTCTCCGCCCCACAGCCCCCAATGTAAATTTTTTCATTTTTTTTTTAATTTTTGTATATTATTTTTATGTATTAATTTCATTTTTAATTTGTAATTATAGTTCAATTTAGGGTTTAATTTTCAATTAGGGTTTCAATATAGGTTTTAATTTCTAATTAGGGTTTAGGTTTTAATTTTCAATTAGGGTTTTAATTTAGGTTTTATGGTTAATTTTAGAATTAGGGTTAAATTTAGGGTTAGTTTTAGAATTAAATTTAGCGTTAATTTATAATTATGGTTAGTTTTAGGATTAGGTTTAATCCATAATTAGAGTTGAATTTACAAATAATTACGTAATTAGAGTTCAATGTAGCAATAATCAATTAATTAGGGATTAATTTAGTAATAATTACACAATTAGGGCCAAATTAGTAATAATTACATAATTAGGGTTCAATTTAGGAATAATCAATTAATTAGAGGCTAATTTAGTAATAATTACATAATTAGGGTGCAATTTAGCAACAATCAATTAAATAGGGTCAATTTAGTAATTATTTCATAATTAGGGTTCAATTTATTATTAATTGGGAAATTAGGGTTCAATTTAGTAATTATTACATAATTAAGGTTCAATCTAGGATTTATCATTAGATTATTAGGGTTTGCTTTCAAATTTAGGGTTTATTCACCCATTATATTGTGTATATATTGTTCATGCATGGGAGGCCGTGGTGATCGGACGGGGTTTAATTTTGTTTATATATAATATTGTGGGGAATGTGTTGTTGGTTGTACACCGTCGGATGTTGACGTGTGGGTGACGGCGCCGGCCGGGAGGTTTTGTCCCTCCAATAGCGGGTTTTCAAATCTTATTTTTAAAAACGTGATAGGGTGTCACGGTATTTTATTTAAGTTTTCAAAATATTTTCTGAAAAATGTGACGGTGGTAATTGTTTATTTGGAACCTTGGCGAAGTGACGCGATGTATATGAATCACTTGTTTTAGAATTAATAACATATTGAAAAATTTGAAACGAAGTTTCGAATTATTCCACTTTTCCTTAGACCCGTTTGAGATTTAGTATCAAATATAGAGTTTGATACTAAATTTCGAATTGTCCCATTTTTGGACAGTTTGAGAATGTGACTTGTAGTATGAAAACTTATTCGTATGTTTTTTTTTTTAGTTTTGAAATTTCAGTTTCTGCATCTCTCGAGTTGTTCTCGGGTGCACTGAAATATACGTGCACTACGAGAACTGGGGGGAGATGCTGCCGAAATTTTGAATCTAAGAAAAATACATATGTTAAGATAATACATACTACTAAAATGTCATGTTCTTMAATGGGATAGAAGCCTTACCAATTATAAACCGAAATCACCTATTCTTCTCGTAATGCTGCCGAAATTTTGCCACCTTCTTTAAATCTAGACACGCTTGACACTCAAAAATCTTAGGATGGTAAATGATCGTAGTTGGATATAGAACACGCATATGACTCAAAAATCTGACAGTCGTGCAATGTTAGGATGAGTTCCGATCGTAGTTGGATGTACGAGCGACTCGAAGACGGCTATTTATCCTCAAATTCACGGATGGACTTGAAAGTTTAATTAAATTTGCACAAGCGAATTCCGCTCACAAGGACGGACAGAGTCTGAAATGTCCTTGTAATCGTAACAGATGTAGGAATAGAATCTATCTGGACGTCGATGAGATTAAGTACCACCTGGCGAAATATGGGTTCGTGCCGAATTACTATAGATGGATTTACGACGGAGAAACCCGAATCGCCACCTCTGAACATCATCAGGATTTTCATGCCGAGGGGCCCTCTTACATCCCTTCTGAAGAATCATCAAACGCGTACATTAATATGGTTCAAGATGCAGCTGGTCCCGATTTTGACGTGGTGGCCGATGTGGAAGAGTCGCCGAACGCTGAGGCTCAAAAATTTTACGACATGTTGAAAGCTGGAAATCAGCCATTGTATTCGGGGTGCGAAGCACATACTCAGTTGTCATTAGTTTCCCGTCTCATGAATTTGAAATCAGAGAATCACATGTCTCAAAAGTGTTATGATCAATTGAGTGAATTAATCAAGGAGATTATACCGAAAGACAATCCCGTACCCGATAACTTCTACCAGAGTAAGAAGTTGTTAAGGGGTATGGGATTACCAGTCGAGAAGATAGACTGCTGCAAGAATAATTGTATGATCTARTGGGGAGACGATTCGGATTTGACAAGTTGCAAATTCTGCAATGAATCTCGYTTTAAACCTGTTCCTCATGGAAAAACCAAATGACTGAATGCTCGTGTCGCGTACAAGAAGATGTACTATTTTCCATTAACTCCTCGTCTGCAGAGGTTGTACGCATCTAATGCCACAGCGAAAGATATGAGATGGCATGCTGAACACGTGGTTGAAGACAATGTTATGCGCCACCCATCCGACTCAGAAGCTTGGAAACATTTCAACGAGACTAATCCAAGCTTTGCGGCCGAAAGTCGAAACGTGAAATTGGGTCTTTGTACAGATGGTTTTCAACCATTTGGAAGTTTTGGAGCACAATACTCATCGTGGCCCGTCATAGTCACACCCTACAACTTGCCTCCTTGGATGTGCATGAAAGAACAGTTCATGTTCCTGAGCGTTCTTGTACCAGGGCCAAAGAATCCAAAAGACAAACTTGATGTGTTTCTGCAACCCCTAATCCATGAATTGAATCAGTTGTGGACGGTTGGGGCTCCCTCGTACGATATATCTAAGAAACAAAATTTTCAATTGCGAGCAGCCCTTATGTGGGCAATCAGCGATTTCCCAGCGTTTTCTATGTTGTCCGGATGGAGTACGACCGGTCAAAAAGCGTGTCCTTACTGTATGGAAAGGTCGGACGCCTTCACTCTTAAGTGCAGTGGGAAGCAATCGTGGTTCGACAATCACCGAAAATTCCTTGAGCATGATCACCGTTTTCGAAAAGATAAACGATGATTTCGAAAAAGAAGATCTGTCGAGACTCCACCGCCGGAAGTGCGCTCAGGGATCGAAGTTTTGGCAGAAATAGAAAGTTTGGGGGTTCTAAAAGTCACTGAATTGGATGCAGCACGAGTTAACGCGCAAATATCCCGAACGACTGGTTGGAGAAAAAGAAGCATTTTCTGGGATCTGCCATATTGGAGGACAAATCTAATTCGTCACAATTTAGATGTTATGCACATTGAAAAGAATGTGTTTGACAATGTTTTCAATACGGTGATGTATATCAAAGGGAAGACCAAGGACACGCGTAAATCTAGGGAAGAGTTGAATGAGTATTGTAATCGCCCAGAGTTGGCGCCAGATGGGTCAGGAAAGTGTCCTAAAGCATGTTACACACTTGACAAGCCGTCGAAAGCTGCCGTTTGCGATTGGGTGAAATCTCTTCGATTTRCAGATGGGTACMCATCAAATTTGGGGCGTTGCGTCGACAAGAAMGAATCTCGTCTGATCGGGATGAAGAGTCATGATTGTCATGTATTCATGCAGAGGTTGATACCAATAGAATTTCGTGAACTGCTTCCTCCGAACGTGTGGAAGGCTCTAACCGAGTTGAGTTTGTMTTTCAAAMATCTCACATCAARAGTCATTCGCACCGAAGATATGAGTCGACTTGAGCGTGACATTCCGTTAATATTGTGCCAAATGGAGCTGATCTTCCCTCCAAGTTTTTTTGACTCGATGGAGCATCTGCCCGTTCATCTTGCGTATGAAGCGAGAATTGCTGGCCCAGTCCAGTATAGATGGATGTACCCGTTCGAGAGATATATTCCTTCGCAAACTAAAGAACAGCGTGAAAAATAAGGCGAGTGTCGAAGGGTCGATAGCAAACGCATATCTGGTCGACGAGGCTTCAAATTTTAGTTCGTACTATTTCGAGGATCATGTTTCAACTAAAAGAACAAATATGCCTAGAAATGACGACTTTCGCAATTGTGTCGATGACGGTGATGAAATTCCCTCGGTGTTTAAAAAACGTGGAGAGACGTTTGGTGCAAAGGGAAAAAGATTTCTAAGCGAAAAAGAATACAACGCCGCAAGGATCTACGTGTTGCTAAATTGTGTGGAGGTCGAGGAATATATTGGGTATGAATACTCATTTCCAATTTATAATGTCAATTTATACATATATATATATATATATATATATATAAATATTTTATATGTGTACTAATACTTTTTCTCTGAATTGTGTAACGTTATATGTAGTATTTACACGAAGAGCATTCAACGTATCCACCCAAACATTAATGAAGATCGGATCAATGAAAAATTGGAAAATGAATTTGCCAATTGGTTCAAACATTATGTAAGACTTTCGATACCGAGATGCATATCATATAATTATGGTATCTATTTATATACTATATTTCCAAAATTAAAAATAATTTGTCAATGTCATAGGCTAGAGATCGTTTGAACAATGTGATCGACGAGAACATTAGGAGTCTAGCTGAGGGTCCATCAAGATGTGTGAAAACGTATACCGGATGTAAGATT
>BMAC01000425.1:620752-651147 GCA_014905375.1 Phtheirospermum japonicum | reverse complement strand
TTATAATTATCATTATGATTAATTTTTACCGAGTGAAAAAAATAAAAACACAATTGAATACAGGCTGCACAGCACATCGGGGAGGGTGTCCACTCTCCTCCGTGTCATCTTTGAGAGGGATCTCCATCCCGCCGGGTGGTGCTATAAGGCGGTCCCTAACGAGATTAAGGCGTTCTGGTGGGAGATGTTTAAGGTAATTATTATTTTGTGTCCAAATTTATTAGTATTTACCGTAAAAATACAATCATATGTTTGAGTTGAATTGTAATTAATGTTTTATTTTTGCAGGAGGTTTGTTATTGGGATCCGGCGGTGTATAGTGAGAAAGACATACGGGATGTATTTTTTTCGATAATCGGGGACCTTTACGGGAAGAAGCTTAACGAGTATAGGCAGCATATTGCCTCCCATGCTGGTGGTCGGCCGGAGTGCCTGACCACGGAGGTCTATAGGTAAACGATTCTGTTATGTGTTTTTTTTATTAAATTAGAATTTTTTATTTATAACATAAGAATTATATCGTATCTTATATATCATCCATTTCAAACTAGGGCTTGGAAGACTGAGTGGGATAAGCCCGAGAACAAGAAGAAATCCGAGTAGTGCAATAAGAATAGGAAGAGCGAGCCTGCTGGAACGGGGACTGGGATGTCGAAGCACACGGGGGGTGCTAGATCTACCATCGACTATGCCTTGGATATAGTAAGTAACGGCTATTTATAATATAATAATATATTATTTGTTTGTTTAATTTTAATGTTAATTATTTGAAAATTCTATTTGAATACAGGAGCGGGAGACGGGTTCGCCGGCTACGTGCTACGATCTTTTTAAACATACGCACCAGAAGAAAGACGGCGCGTGGATCGACACGAGATCTGCTAATATTAACGTTAGTCTCTTTTTTATTTTTAACTTATTTTTTGATTTTAACGTAAAATTTTAATAACGAGTTGTATTTCAGGAGGAGTACGAGAGACATCTGACCCAAGGAGCAGGAGCGTGCGTCTTCCCAGGAGGAGAGTAACGAGGTTGACCAGGACCAGGTTTTTCTCGGCGTCGCCGGTGTGAAGAAGGGACGGCTTTACGGCACCGGCGCGTATGGGAAGATAGTGGCTGCTGCGAAGGGTTTACTGAAGGGCGACTCTTCCACCTCCTCCTCATCCCAGGCTGATAGAKGACAGATCAGAGAGCTCGAGGCGCAGGTCGAGGCTCAGAGGGCGCAGCTTGAGGCYTTGCAGCAGCAGGCAGCCGAGGAAAGGCGACAGCGGGAGGAATTTCAGGCGCAAACGAACGTCCAGATGGCTGAGATGTACGCTCGTTTCCAGCAGCAGTTCCCCGCTCCCTATCAGCAGCAGCAGCAGTTTCCCCCTCCCCATCCATAGAACACTTTTATTTATGTAATAAACTTTGTTACTGTTTCGATCGAACGCATGTAATTCATAAATTTTCAAATATTTTTTTTATTATAATTGATTTATTTTTTTGACTTTTCTTTAATTGTTTTTTTCAATTTTTTGGAAATTTTAATAATTAAACAAGAATTAAAATTAAAACAAAAAATTAAAAATTAATAAAAAAATTAAAAAATTAAAAATACCGAGGGAAAGTTCCCTCGGAGTTTTGAAAAATCCGAGGGAATGGGACTCCCTCGGATTTCCGAGGGAAATATAGTCCCTCGGATTTTTTCAATTTCCGAGGGAATATATTCCCTCGGATTTCCGAGGGAATGGAAATCCCTCGGAATTGCGAGGGATTTTATTCCCTCGGAAATTGAAGTATTCCGAGGGAAATGTTCCCTCGGATTTTCGAGGGATTGTCCGGTAATTGTTCCGAGGGAAACAATCCCTCGTAATTCCCTCGGTTTTGTAATTTCGAGGGATTTATTTCCCTCGTAACTGATTTCCGAGGAAGGTTTTTTCGAGGGAATTTTTCCCTCGAAATTTCCCTCGTTTTAACCAAAACTGAGGGATTTTTTCTTAATTACAGGGGAAAAATCCCTCGTAAATACTGAGTTTTTTTGTAGTGATAGGTGAGAAATTGTGTTTCACGGCATTATAGAACTTCCCTATATTATAATGTATACTGTAATGTATTGGTTATTGTAGTAAAATGTATTTGCATTAAATTTTGGTCTAACGGATGATCCGTTAGTCCAACCTAACTTGCCCTTTTTTTAACACTATCTGTCTCCATCCTTTCTTTTCTCGAAATTTTAATAAGATTAAAACTATATATAACCATATATAGTGTAGAAAAACATGGCCCCCAAGTTTTTGTTGTTGTTAGTCCTCATTAGCTTCACAGTCGGCACAGCCCTGCTGTCCAAATTGAAGGGACCTAATGTCACCCGACCCCTCCCTTCGTCTCTACATGGACACTATAAGCCAATTTAATCTAGACGAATGAAAACCAGACATGGTAGAGGGGTAATAATGTAAAACCACACGTTAAGTTATTTCCATGTTGGTTACCAAATACTGTAAACCTATTAAAATATCATCTCAAATTTGATCACCTACCATTTATCAAGTAAGCACCCTCTCTCAACCATCCTCCCTCCAAACCCTAAAACTCAAAATTTGAAAGGAAAAAAAAAAAAAAGTTAAACATAACTTTCTCATTTATTATTCATTTATGTAGATTAATTAATTGCGACTTGTATGTCTGGATTGAATTATTTTGATTGATATTTAGTTTATGGACGCAAAAAATGAAAACAAGATACGATACGAGTACATGTTTCTACACGATAATTATAATGTGGATTAAAACACGTTACGAGAACACGACACAATAAAAATCTTTAATTTGAAGTGTCCGTACTCCCTATATCAACTCGAAATTAATTTTGGATAACAATTGAGATAATATATTGTTATTAGATTAAATCCAATTAGAGATCTGGGTTTGGATTAATTGAGTTACTCAATTTTATAATTAATTACACAATATTGGAATTTTCCTTAGTTTCCTAATTCTTCTTAATATATCTCGCAATTATTAATCCACATATATTTATTTGGAGATTTGATGAGATGAGTCCGGAATCCTAGAGTTTCACTTTGCATTTCTTACCCGCTTTGGTTTTAATATTTAAAAAAAAAACGATTCTTTCGTTAGGTAGCTTTCTGCTGGGCCGCTACGCATTGCCCATGTGTTGCACTATTGCACGGGCTTGGCCCCACCAAACCGATTTCAGAATTTTTATGGATATTTGTGGGCATTGAGTTCAAGACCAGGAGCTATGGGCCTAATATGAAGTCCATTAGTTTTTGTGCAGTTTTGAGAAATGACCCCTTCAATTCAATCAATTTTGAAATCGCGCGTCTGTCACACCGACAAAGGAAAAATGTTTATCTGGGAAACAAGCTAGTAATAAAATATTACTGCTCTATGAGAAATATTTTTATCTAAGTTTTTGCCCAATTGGTATTGTAATAAAGCTTTTGGACCAAGTCGAATTCTTCACCGAGTACACCATGACGAGATTGGGGGCCGATTCCAGGCAGATCTAATCCGGATCGAGTCTCGTTCGCCACCAAGCTTGTCGAAGCTTGTCCAATTTTATCAACAAATTCGAAAGTTGGGTTGATTCTATGATTGTTAATCGTGATTCAAATCATTAAATAGTATGATTTTATGATCCAAATATACATATTCGATCCAAATCGTAAGCAAAACGGAAAATTGTATAGAATCGTGTGAAATGGAATCGTAAATCATAATGACCAATAGATTTTTGCAATTTTGTAAATTTTATTGGCAAAATTATTTTTTTAGTCCAGTAAGTGGCCATGTTTTGAATTTTAGTCCGGTTTTGGGTCTCATTTTCAAATTAGTCCACTAAGTGGGCTAATTGCTGTTTTTTAGTCCGTTGACCGTCTGGAGCAGGTCAACTTGACCGGCAGCTGACGTGGTAACCTGTAAAAAAAAAAAGAAAAACAAAAATTAAGCCCTCCAAAATGACTGGGCAATGACATGGACATTTTGGGGAAAATTACACCAGAAACCCTAGTAAAAGCTGAAAAAAGAAAACAAGATCCACCTCCATCGCCCCTCCTTTCTATCTCCCAAAAAACCCATTCTTTCAAATTCCAATCTTTCTTGATTTAGAGAGAGAACAAGAAATTCAGACAAAATGATAAAGCCCACCAATCTCACAAATTTTATCCTGTAAAATTTCTTTCACTCACATGACCAGAAAAAATACACATGTTCTTTCTCTCAGTCTCACAAAAAATTTCAATTTTTCTTTCTGAGCTGAAAGATTTTCGAAACTCTCATTAAAGAAAAAGAAATCTTATTCAGATATATTTCCTTTGTGGCAATATATCAAACAGGTGGAAGGCAGCAGAAACAAGATGAGAGAAGATGAGTCCAATTGGTTTTCCAAATGGGAAGATGAATTGCCACCGCCGGAGGAGCTCATATCCTTATCCCAATCCCTAATCACCCCCGATTTAGCCCTAGCTRTCAACATCTCCAACCCCCACCAAACCCACGCGCCGCCGCCGCAGTCCGCCCAGCACAATTCCTCCGCCGAACTCAACTCTCCGGAGCTAAGCGGCGCCGACGGGTCGGACGAGCCGACGAGGATCCTCCTCGCCTCGTGTGGACCCCACAGCTCCACAAGTGATTCGTCGATGCGGTGGCCCATTTAGGGATCAAAAACGCCGTCCCCAAAATGATTATGCAGTTCATGAGCGTGAACGGGCTCACCAGAGAGAACGTCGCCAGTTATTTGTAGAAATATAGGCTCTACCTGAAGCGGATTCAAAGCATCTCCAACGGCGGCGGCGGGAACGCCGGAGCGGCAGCGGTGCTGGTGGCCTCCGGCGTGGACGCCGCCACTGACCACCTGTTCGCCAGCTCGCCCGTGCCGGCCCATTTCCTTCATTCGGGTCGGGCCAATCCGGATCATTTCTTGTCGTTTGTGCCTGCACCGCCGGCAGCAATGCACCACCAGATAATAGCGGCCCACCACCACCCGCAGCTGCAGCAGCAGTTTGGGCATTTCGGCAGCTCAAAGAATCAAAACATCATCTCTAGGGAAAAATCTCAAAGTTCAGTCGTTTTTATTTCTCCTCTTAAATTTGTTTCAGTTTAATTAAGGTTTAAAAGAATAGGGTTAAAATCGACCCCTAATTTCCCCAAAAGTGTCCATGTCATTGCCCAGTCATTTTGGAGAGCTTAATTTTCGTTTTTATTTTTTTTTTACAGGTTGCCACGTCAGCTGCCGGTCAAGTTGACCTGCTCCAGGCGGTCAACGGACTAAAAAACAGCAATTAGCCCACTTAGTGGACTAATTTGAAAATGAGACCCAAAATCGGACTAAAATTCAAAACGTGGCCACTTATTGGACTAAAAAAATAATTTTGCCAATTTTATTATTTGAAGTTTGGGTTGTGGTAGTAAGTAAGAATTAGGGTTACTGGACTTAAAAAAAATGACATGTTCCTAGTGTTTATTACACAAAACCACAAACAAATTGAATTTTTCTTATGTCTCCAAACCCTAGTTTTGATTTTGGTTTACTTACCAACTTTAGACTTACTAATCTTGCATTGCAAACTTTGTTTTGAAACTTCATTTTCGTGTTACATTAACTAAAATTGGATTTGTTCTTTGCTAATTTGTTGAATTTTCATCTTCTCTGATAAATTTCTAGTAATTTTAAATTGAGTTTTAGTAAAATGTTACTATTTATTTATGATTCAATTGGCAATTTACGTTTTAATGCATATCTCAACAGTTCGATCCAAAATTGAGATTTCTGGTTGTTCAACTAAGATTAAAATTCAAAATACGATTTCAAACTATACCAATTCGATTCATAAAATCTTAAAAACACAACTATACCTGCTGCTGCATCCTCTGTAGCTTTTATCTATCAGGCACCCAACTATGGCGGACAAAGAACCGCAAAACACAGTAGAGAGCACCGAGTCTTGGGGCCAACACGCGTGGGCCCACTTAGAATCCGTACGGCAGGCCTCGCCCCTAATCCAATGCATCACAAACCTCGTCTCCATGGATCTCGTCGCCAATGTCCTGCTCGCCGGCGGCGCGTCGCCGGCGATGATTCACTCCGTCGCAGAGATCCCCGATTTCACGCCCAAAACCCACGCGCTCTACGTCAACGTGGGGACACTCACCCCGGACTGGCTACCGGCGATAAAGATGGCTGCCCAGGTGGCGAACGACCGTAACAAGCCTTGGGTGCTGGACCCGGTCGCTGCCGGAGCTTCCGGTTTCCGGTTGGCGGCCTGTTTGGAGCTGCTGAAATTGAGGCCTACGGTTGTTAGGGGCAACGGGTCTGAGATTATGGCGCTGGTCAAGGGCTCTGCGGATGATAATTCTAAGGTACATGTACTCACCAACTAAGATTCATGCCTTTCAAATTTCATATTGAGCTATTGATTTTTAGATTGTCATATGATAAATTAATTATTTTGGTCATGTTAAAATTGTAATTTTATCCGAAAAAATCAACAAAATCTCTAAATTTCTCAAGACATGTTAGCTGCACCTGCACATTTGTATATTTAAGTTACATTTGTACAGTAATTGGATTTGGACACGTTTGGATATGTTTTGGATTATTCCTGTTTAAGAATTAACATGATATGAAAAGAATGATAAACAGAGGATTGGAAGTTATAGTAATTTCAGCTCTAGGCGAGGCCGATAAGTTCGAGATTTATTCGTGTATTGAAGTTATTAATAACCCGGAAATTTATATATATTATACTTAAAGGGTGCGGACAGCACGCACGAGTCGACGGATGCTGTTGCAGCAGCAAAGTCCCTGGCTCAGACGACCGGATGCATCGTGGCCGTGTCGGGGGCCGTCGATATAGTCACAGACGGTCAGCGAGTGGTCGGTGCCAGAAATGGGGTCGCCATGCTGCAGAAGATTACAGCGACAGGATGTTCAGTCACAGCCCTAATCGCTGCTTTTGTCGCGGTCGGCCCGTCACGGCCATTTGAAGCCACCGTCACTGCACTGTCTGTGTTTGGCGTTGCGGCTGAAATGGGTATGGCCACGGCCAGAGGGCCCGCTTCGTTGCGTACGAATTTGATTGATGCACTCTATGGGTTGGATCGGGCTAGTGTGCTTCGACACGTGGACATCCGAAACATGTGACGATTAGTTGAAGGTTTCGAATGAACATTCGACGAATATTTGTGTAGACTAAAGTAATAATAATCATAAAGCTTTAAATTATAAGTATTTCACTGATTTGTTTGTTTCTTGGTTGAAATGCAAATAAAATCACAAGTAATAATTTGAAGATTAATAATTTGACGATTTCTGGGTTTTAATTTTAATTTAAAGATTGATAATCAATTCGTACAATAAAAGTAAAAATAAAAATAAATTAATGAAGATGACGTTTTATTTAAAATATGAAATACAGTGACATGCTATTGTAAACCGGATAACTTTCATTATAGGGGGTGAAAAAAGAAGAAAGAATAAAGAATAGAAACAGTATATCCAGCAAATATATATATATATATATATAGTAGGCTTTTATAACTACATTGCATTGTGCAGCAGAGAACAAAATCATATGGTTCAGCAGCAGCAGACTTTATCTACACTCCCTCAACAGGATCTTCATGGTTCACAACTTTTGTTTCTTTCAATACTGGGAAAATCAGCTTCCACACTGTCCATTTCAAAAGGTTTGAATAAGATATATGATCGAAAAATAAATCGCTAATCTATGACGAAATTACATCTTCGTAAATCAAAAATCCAATAAAAACAAGTTTCCAAGAAATATAATACTCACAGTATATTGTGGCTGCAAACCATTCATTAACAATCTTCACCCATGTGCTAGCCCAGCCGACATCGATGCTCCACCTGTGTTGTTCATACACATTCATTAAAAAAAAAAACAGAAAAGTGATTCTCAGATTTTAGCCGGAAAAAGTACTAACTTTCTCGTCAAGCTTCCTAAATTCCAGCTAATGAATAGCATTGCAAAGTACATGGCTCCCAATGAAAAGACCAGGTGAAAAAATCCATAACCATACGGAACATCATCCTCTAGCAACTTAGCTCCATTTCTACGCAACTGCAACCGAACAAGGGCGATTATGTATTTAAACATGAAAATTGTGCAAAAACATCAAATATGTATATATTGTTTGTTTTTCAAGGGAAAAATAGGCCAAACTTAATAAAAAGGGTTGATAACAAAAGAGTGACCCTTGAGATTCAATCTAATTACATAAAACTCCATCTATCTTTCAATACTACAAATTCACCCATTTAGGTTTGTTTGCATGACAAATACAGCTTCAAAAGGTGCATTATGTAAAATACAAACAAACGTGAAGGGTAGTTGTGTAATTAACGTTCTCATGGTGCTTTAACCCACCTGAAATGATTGTGAATCGATCCCTGTCGAGAAGGTTGCGATCACAATGGCGCATAGAGCAACGACAAAGCCCTGGAAGCAAAAGCACAAAGAAGATTATAATTAAGATGAAATGGGTTCACAATATAACACTCTTTTCCCATTAATGATGTTTAAAGCGTCTAAATTGTTTCATCGAATTAAGTGATAATAAAAAGTGAAAGATGAACATAGATCGAATGGAGTGCGAAATCTTACGACAATAGCGGCCCAACCAATATGTCCGGTTTCTTGTTTCTGAGGGCTGCATTTTTCACTACCGGGCTCACTGAAATTCAAATGAGACACAAATGTAAGTTAATTTTTAAAAATATGTAAAATTATTAAAGTTCTATTCATTATACCTTCTCATAGCAGTCCAACACAGGAAAACAATGTACGACGCCATAATCCCTGAAGACAGCAAACCTCTGTTCACCTGTCTTAAGCATGTCAATAGTAAAAAATCATATAACAGTTTGTTTGTTTTTCTCTCTCTTTTAATTTGAATTTGTCAAATTATGAACAGGAAGCTCTCCCGACTCCAATTAAGCATCTTATTGCCAAATTTTCACTTCCAATAATTCAAAATAATTTAATCTTGGCAATATTGTTTTTTTAAATATATATTTACTGCAAAAAATCGTACCTTTGAATGCAACGATATGACCATCATCACAAGAAGAAGAACACCCGTCCAGGAAATGAAGAAAATGTTGAGAGAACACGATGTTTTCGATGCATAAAATACGTACATGACCACAATGCCACAGACAGAGGATATGTAAAACACTGTCGACATAAATAGCCCGATTGAGCAGCTGCTGCAATAGGATGTACAGTAAGGAAAAATATAAGTACATACTCAAAAAAAAAAGAAAAAAAAAAATGTGTACCTTGATTTCTTTCTGTCATCAGACATCCAATAGTTATTCCACCACGTGATAAACTCAATCACACTTATCAGCTGGAGAATCAAGAATATCCTGCACAATGTCAGCTAGATCAAATATTTACGTGCACTATAGCGTAACAAAATGCTCGGGAAAAGTCCAGTTCTATAAATATGAGGTTATAATATTGACTAGCTAATTTGACGAAGGAATCGATATGGAGTGCTGTAATTTTCATGTAAGAAGTAGAAAATATTAAAATTATTACCCTGCACCAACACGAGCAAGCTCACCTGCGAAAAGATAATACAAATTTTTATTATATATAAATGCAGAAAAAAAAAAAGATGGCCAGAACTTTAAGAATAATTACAAAAACTGCCCCTAAGGTTTAGGGTAATTACAAAGAAAATCCAGAGGTTGAAAAAAAATTGAAGTTTGATTCTCTTAAATTTGATGGGGTAACTGTAACTGTTTTTTTATAAATGTAAGGGTTTTTTGTAATTTTAAAATTTTCTGGGTTCTTTTGTAAATACCCCAGAAAATATGAATATGACAATTTTTCTGCACTTCAATGAACTAATTCTCTTCAACAACGTCAAGCCCGGCTAAAGCAAACATAACGGTTTTAGATTTTTATTTTTATTATTGCTAGTAAACATACCGTAGAGTTGAATGTAATCCGAGGGTATGAAGAATGGGATCACGAGCGAGATCAGCAACAGAACAAACTTCACAGCCCACCATCCAGAATGCCAAGCGTTTCGAGCTTCGTCTAATTTTCTTGTGTTACATGTGCTCAGAAACATTAAAAAGAAAAATATCTAGAATCATATGTCAAGGCAAAAGCTTTTTCTCAAATCACTGATTAATAGGTACAATAGAAAAAAAACCATACATTCCTAAATTATATATTCGTTTCAAAATTTGTTTCGATAGATGACCGTAAGGATACAAAGCATCCAAAACTGACTCGAAGCACTCCCATTGTATGGTTACATTCTCTTTCCTCAGCCCCACAAGCTTTTGAATCTGAAGTAAGAATAAATAAAAGGACCAAAAAAAAAAGGCCTTAGCCATACATCTCTAAACAGAAACATGCAATGTGGAAAAAACAAAGAAATCAAAACTTACAAGGCAGCATAGGTAAAATCTTTTCTCCATAGTCTCTGAAGAGCCAAGCTATGATATTCATTAATAAGAAAACGACGCCATAGGCATAACGGCCCCGCAAAGATTTCGTCTTTCTAACAGAGCACTTAATATTTTTCTGCCCTGATGCAGATTGTTCTTCGCCTTCGCTTTCTCTTAATTCGTTTTCGGTCATTTCAGGCTCACCCATCCTGTAGACAAAAACTAACGACTCTTATACACAATGATACTGTTGATTAACTAAGTAAACTACATATAAAAGTTGCCTTAAAAAGGACTCACACTCAATCAAGTTCAAGATTATCCAAGTAAATCATTTTCCAGTAAATCTTGAAGTGCCATTTGGAAAAGTTTTAGTTTCAAACCCATAATTGGGTAAATTTCAAAAAAAAAAAAATTATGTTTGCGCCAAAAAAGATGTAAAACAGTCAAGTTTACTTCATCTACCCAACAAATTATACAGCAAGAAAAGTATTTGCTGTCAAAGATACATTTTGGGCTCACGCAAGGAATAGTTTGATTCATGTAAACCCCACTCCTTCAAAACCCACAAAATAAAAAATAAAATATTATTAAATGAGAATTAATTATGAATTAAATGTAGAACAGCAAAAGGAGTAGCTAAGAATAAACCCTTTTCCAAGATTTTCAAGATTTAACAATGTTGCAATAACTTGTGCGTAATTTGCAGGGAGATATTCAAATTACTCCAACATTTTATCAAAAGGGAAAAATTTTCTGTTGGGTCAAGAATTGAAATTTAGAACAAGAAAAGGGTAACTTTTAGAAAATGTCTTCGTTCTTGCTTGCCCATTTTTCTTCATTACACATTCTTTACACCAAAGGAAGTGTAAGAAAAAAATGGAGACATAATTTTGAAAATAAAAACAAAAAAAATATATCAAGAATTATATGAACACAGCCTAACAATGTGGTGGGAATTAAAACATGCAAATACCCTAAAAATCTCAAAAAATGTGAATTCTTGAAAACTAACCTTTTTCTCTTTCTTGTTCCTCTCTGCACAACACGCACTCACTTCATCAACAAAACAAAAGAGGCTCCTTTGGAAATTAAATATACCGCTAGAGGGCTCACTTGGTCAAGTTTGTTCTTTTACAAGAAAAAAGATAGATTATGCCCCCTGAAAACGATATCAAATAAGTAACAATTTAACAACCCACTTTGTCACATGCACAGTAATCTTTTAATAATTTAATAAATAGTAAATACACAAAAAGTCAGCCACAACACAAGGAGTGAGCACAGTTACTTTTTGAAGTAAGTGCCTGTAGCTGAAGTCTATTCCCTCTGATTCTCTGTTCCGTGCAGAGGAATTTAATGCCAACTGCAATTTTCTTGGGTTCAATTTTTATGTATTTTGTGCATTTTAAAAAAGATCTATTTATTTATATTATAACTTCCCTTGTTATTTATCGAATTGATTTTCATTTTTATTTCTTAAAAATATCCCCCGTCTTTTTTATGGGAAGTAAAATAAGCAAGCATCTTACGAAATTAGCATAATATTTGGCTATTAATAATTTATCTCGGTGTAGATCATTGAACACTTGATAATTACTCAATAATTCTATATGGCTTGTTACCCTTTAGATAAAAGTTTGAAACCATACAAATTAATTTTTTGTAAGGAAATAAAATAATTATAAGATTCTACTTCTAATTAATTGAAATTACGTACCTTTATTTCTGTAAATAACAAATCTTTTTATTTACCGTACACCTTTTGTTTAAAAAAAGAAAGAAAAGAAAATGATTGTTTACGGACAAGACTAAACGACATAATTGGTTATAATCATCTATTATACTTTTGCGTAAATTAGATAGAGAAGAATAATATAAACAGAAAAAAAAAAAAAAAAAAAAAAAAGGATTACGGTGATATATGATTACAAACCCTTATAAATTATTAGTCTTGGGACTGTTAAATTTACTAATTTAGTAAAATGTTCAATAGTTGACAAATAAGTACTCTACTAATTTATGGGTACTTGCAAATATATATGATTGCAAATTACTTGTGTCACTGAAAATTTAGTTCAAGGAATAACATAATTAATAAACAATATAGATGAACCATTTGATGATTATGGTATTAAAATAATATAAAATCCAATCAAAAAGTTGAATTATAACAATAGAATGTATGTCAATCTATTAAACTGCTTTTGAAAAATACACATTGGGAGGATTTTTTGACTAGCAAGGATATAATGAGAACGTCACTAATGAAAATGATAAACTGAAGATGATAGGTCTACACTATATAGCCTCATTGCGAAAAGTCTCCCCTTGAAACAACAATGGCCTTGATGATCAATTGTTAATTGAGCTGGGTAGAATAAACTGTTAAATATTAATATTACATTTTTAGGCCACTCCAGCACTGCGCTATCTCCTGCGCCAAACGTGGCGTGATTTTTTGTTGTAGCAGCTGCGCCATCTTACACGATTTTCAGCAGTTTGCACTATTTTATTGCAGAATATGCACTAAAATAGTGTAAAATCTGCACAACAATTACAGCAATTTGAATATTTCATTATATTCTTTATTTTTAATTTTTTAGTCATATATTATTTTGTAATTGGTAAACATAAATTATATGTGATTTTAATTCATAATAACAAATAAATTTAATTAGATATGAGCAAAATAAAAATAACATTCATATATCATTCCAATCTCAACCGTTAAATAAATATCTTCACAAGTTGAACACTATTAAAAAAGCACAATCCTTGTGCTTTCAATTATGACCGTTGATCATATATCATTCCAATATCAGTCGTTCAATACTTATCTTCAAAAGTTGAACACTATACATGAAAGCTTGTGCTTTCGATTATTACCGTTGATCGTGATGTGTATCTCCAAGATTTCAATAAATAGATCATATAACATATATTCTTTAACACATAAATCAGGAAAACCATATAACATATTATTTTTCCGATTTACGTGTTAAAAAATATGTGTTATATGATCTATTTATAGAAAACTTGAAGATACACATCTAGGCTATGATTGAAATATGAATTTTATGATCAACGGTCATAATTGAAAGCAGTAGGATTGTGCTTTCTTGAATAGTGTTCAGGCGTTTGGAGATAAGTATTGAACGCTAGAGATTTGAATGATATATGATCAACGGTCATAATTGAAAGCACAAGGATTGTGCTTTCTTGAATAGTGTTCAGCTTTTTGAGATAAGTATTGAACGGCTGAAATTTCATAATTGAAAGCACAAGGATTGTGCTTTCTTGAACAGTGTTCACCTTTTGGAGATAAGTATTGAACGGTTGATTGAAATGATATATGAATGTTATTTTTATTTTACTCTTATCTAATTAAATTTATTTATTATTATAAATTAAAATTACATATAATTTATGTTTACCAATTACAAAATAATATAAGACTAAAAAATTAAAAATGAGGAGTATAATGAAATATTCTTTTTTAGTGCAAACTGCTGAAATTGTTGTGCAGATTTTGCACTATTTTAGTGCAGATTCTGCACTAAAATAGTGCAGATTGCTGGAGATGCTCTTAGGGTACGTAATTTAACCTTTTACATTTTTCCTCGTTTTATACGTACACTTTTACCCTTTAATTATCAATTCATCGTTTACAGAATTGTAGTCTCTTTTTTCCCCGTATATTTTACATATATTAACATGGTATCAAGAATATATATATATATATATATATATATATTGATTAATCGATTTCTATAGTTATGGTTTGCCTTTTGAGTTGTTTTCTATCCGTTATTGCTATAAATTCATTTATTTTGATGATTTGTTGTGATTCTGGAATTCGTTGATGGGTTTATTACACTATTTTTACATAAAGGAATTCTTCCTAATCCATCTGTTTTATTGTTTTTCCAAAACAGTCATTTAATAATCAGAATAGGTCTCAAGTTGCATTTGATTTTTGCAAATCTTGCAAAGGTGGAGGTCAATAGAAAGCTAATTGTCCAGAGTTGCTTAACAGAAATCAGCAAACACGAAGTAAATTTGTAGGACCTATGATTTTGAAATAAGTATCAATAAAATGATGTTGCTTTTGATGTTACAATCATCGAAACTAACATCCAACAATTTCAGAGTAATAAACAACAGTTTTAGAAAACAGATGTTAAGAACTAGGGGCGGCAATAGCTGACACGACACGATAGCACGACACGAACATGACTCGATAAGAAACACGATTACAGAGACAAAGACACGATAAGGCACGACACGGCACGAAATGACATGAAACACGACACGAAAAGCACGGAATCCTAAATTAAGTTAGATTTACACTTATTGTTATATTTATTATCAAATAAGAAAGAAAATAAAAAAAATACGAAAGTGTGACACGAACAAGGCACCGTAACCCGATTTCCCACCCCTATTAAGAACGATGTTAACAATATCGAAACTAACATCAAACAAAGTTTTTAAAACTATGCAGCGAAATAAATATAAAATATAATTTGAACACAGCAATTTAAATTTTGTTCGTAAGTAAAAGCACTTACAAACTTGGGTGTATAAACCCAAAAACTATATTACTTTTAAATCGTTCAAGATCAAATATAAATATAAAGTAATATATGAAAAACACTAGTATCAACACTTGATACTAATATAATTGTCGCCTCGGTATAATGATCTTCTTTGTTTGTTACGCAACTCCAAAGATCTCTGTGATTAAGATCGTGGCTTCAAGTCTTGTGGCAAAACTTATGATGATCTTCTCCATTGGTTACGCAATTCCGAAAATCTTCTTGATTTGGATCGTTGCCTCAAGTCTTTTACTTGCTCGTGTTCTTCTCGTCTTGCGTCGTCCTCCTTGCTGCGTTCTTCTCGTGAAAGCCGTGTGAAAATTAGTAAAGGACGTGATCTTCTCTTGGACTCCTCTTGTCTTAAATAGACAAGAGTCCTATTCTTGGTAAACAAGAAAACTAATCCTAAATACAATCTAAGAAACTAAATCTAGAGTCCTAATTCAGTTCCCTAATATATTTTGAACCCAAGAAAGGCAAATAACAAAATAAAGAAACTCCCATAAATAAATCTCCCAACACACGACAATCCTCTCAATGAGACTCCCATTTCAAGCAAACCAACATAATTACAGGCCTCCAACATCCAACATCGCATCAGTTGTTCCTCCGATTAATTCGTTTAATGTTGGACATGCCTTTTCCTTCGGAGACACTTCTGGTTCTGGTCCTAAAGTAGCTGCTTTTGTTGAGCAATTTTAGAAGCTTCATGCCACGCAACCGCATGCCATGTTCGCTTCTGTAAATAAAAGTTTATCTTCATCTAGTTCGTCGGGTATCTTCATCGATATAGATTCTCGACTCTAGAGCATCTCATCATATGTCTTCTTTGTTAAGTTCATTTTTAAACTTATGCTCTAATTCATTCGTGTCTGTCATAACTACAGATGGACCCATATGCCATTAGCAGATGTTTGATCTATATATACAACAAAGTTCTCTCTTTCACATGTCAACTACATTCCGAATTTGACTATGAGTCTTGTATCAATAAGTTAGTTGTGTGACTCTAGTTTCTCAATTTTGCTTACTTCCATATCTTGTTATGTTCAGAATCCACAATTTGGAGGGTGGATTGGGACAGGTCGTAGGCATGGGGACTTTATGTATTGGATGAGCTTAAAGTTCAACATGTTGTTGCCTCAATTGTTAACTTGTCATCTTTTCGTTTGAGCTATATCGTCTTCTGATTTTTACTTATGGCATTCGCGTCTTGGACATATTTCTTCTTCTATTTAAAGCACTTGATCTCTACAGGTAAGTTACGAACTTATGATATTTTTTATTGTAGTAATTACAAACTGGCTAGGTTTTTTGCTTTTTTTTTTTTACAAGATCAAGGACAAACGAACAACCAAGCTGAAAAATAAGTGAAGATCTGCGTACTTAAACAGCCCAACCGATGAGTCAAACATATACCCTTAAAAGTTGAATGTCAGGTTTATTTTGGGTGAGCTTCCTGTGGGTGTGGCAGAAATGTGGGTTGGCCTTTAAACATATTACATTTGGAAATAAGTGCAGTTTATTATTAGAATTTAAAAATCTTGTTACGAGAATCCTAATCCGAATTTAGAGAACCCTCAAGCAAGTAATAATGCTTTAAAAATTATAAGATGGACGTCTCAGCTAGATAATTCTTACACTATTGTCAATCATTTAGTGTAATATAACTCGTATGCTATTTTTGTACAGAATAAACAACACTACTCACGAAAACAAAAATCCACAAATCATGGGTTAACTAGTTTTCCATTCAATTATTGGAAATTAATATGTACTATACTTTATGTGTAATATCCGGAAACATAGTAGAAAAACGTGTCTCAACTTAGACAGAAAATCATATAGTGGAATAAAGTAAAGTAAGTGTGTTGATGAAGCATTAATGGAGACAAAGCAAAAAGACGAGAAAGGTTGAGTGGAGCCTCTAGTAGGTAGGCGAAAACAAGTTCTCTTGCCATTTTATATTATTATATTATAGATTTTTATTTACATTTTGATATATAACAATAAAATCTAATTACTGACCGTTGAAGCCTGAAGGGATGGGAGGTGCTCGAGGCTAGGCTCTATCAGATCGGAGGCTGTCTCCCAAATTTCAATAAATAATGTATTCTTAATTTGATAGCCTATGAATTATTTAAAAAATAGAATAAAAAATATCTTGACCGTGGCCTCAGATTCTGGACATTTTACCCATTTTTTATTCTTATTTTTTTGTGCACTTGTCAATAATAGGTTGCATGGCATTCAAATTACTTTTTTTCCCCCTATTTTCTTTAAGATTACGAAACCTCTGCCTTAACAAAGTCCCGTAGCCATTGAACATTAAAATGTTTATGGGTTTGATATGATGCCTTTTGGATGGAAGGCCAAATTGAATAATATTTTACGGAGAAAAATATTGATATAAATTAACACTTTTATGGTGCTTTGCAATGGCATATTTTAATTTTGGGTTTGCCAAATTACCTAGCCTAACTTTTATGTACTGGGTTTTAAAACCACATGCCATTTGAGATTTTTTTATTTTTTTTTAAGCACTTTAGTTTTTAGTTTTTTTAAACTTGGAAATTTATAACAGGCTGGAGCATGATTTTGTCATCATTACTTATGTTTTTCAATTAGCTACTGGCCAATTCACATCATTCTAAAATAAATGTGTCATGTAAAAGTAATTCTACGGATAAAATCTCAACGGTTTATTTTTTATTTTTCATTTTTTTTGAACGGGTTCAAATGAGAATTATTATTTTATACGAGAAAGTAATCAATTCTAATTATTGGATCTCACTGAATAGATAGAAAAGATATTATTCTATTTATTTAACTCAATTCTTTATACAAGAATTAGGAATCAATCATGATCATTAGATCATTAAATGGATGGTTATTTTTATTATTTTATTTATTTTAACTCAATAATATGTATTGCTAATTAATAATACGCAGTTCTAATTAATGAGTAATACAGTGATATTCTTTCAGATAAATGATACTAATATTTAGTCATTTACGCTGCTAGCTAGTATCGTCTAAAGTTTTTAAACTAATAATTTTTTTATTCATGCAATATGCATCTTACATTGCATGAAAAAATGATTAATTTGATAAAGCTTTATCTACAACGAATAACATACGAGTGAGTTATGGTGTTTTAAATAATTGGATATTTTTTATTTTGAATCTACATACGTGGCATTGACTTTTAAACCAAATTTGAGTTGTGTTATTTTTAAAAAAAATAAGAATCACATTGGTTTTGTAATGTGCAGAGGTATAAGCCATCGAATTTTGTTTCGTTCGATTTTATATATCCATATTATCGATACAAATAATTGGTTCATAATTCTCGCACAGGGCACGATTCTCACTAGAACCTTTCTACACGCGCGCGCGCGCACACACACACACACACACACACACACACACACACATATATATATATATATATATATATATATATATATATATATATGTAAGGAAAGAAAATATATTAGCAATCTATTCTCTAGAAACTAACATCTCAAATTTAAATTTAAACTTATTCTTCAATCTCCAATTAATTGTTGAAAATATTTAAATGAAAATATAAATAGTGATTATTCAAAAATATAGATAATAATGTGTGTGAGTTGATGGTGAGAGTAATAAAAACTTGTCTGGGATATATGATTTTTGATTGAGGTTTTAAAAAGTGGTGGATTTTTTATTTTTGACGTGTCAATGATGGAGCACAGTAGACCCGCAGTAAAGTTGGATTTGGGGATTTATGATTGTTGCTACCCTAAGATATAAATTATACCCCTTCATCCTATTTTATCTATCGTGATTGATATTAAGAAAGATAATTGATATTATGATTATAGGTATCAAATGATCATAATATTCATTTGTTTAGAAGAACTAAAAGTGTGAAATAATAAATGTAAGAGTAACATTTTATTTTTAATGGGAAAGTAAAAAATAATATTAATTCTCTCTTGAAAATGTCGACGTGATAAACAGAATGAGACAAAAAAAATTATAAAATGCGGCGGATATAACGGAACGGGGGAGTACTTGTTAAAAAAATTATAACCTTTTATTTACATAAATTATACTTGTCAAAAAAAATATTATTTAAGATGTAAAGTAATATTTTTAGAGATAAAAGTGACAATATTAAAGGAACACGTGACTTTATTATCTTTTAGTTAAATATTTAATTAATATATAAAGTGACGTTTTAGTGTAAAAGTTACTCTTTTATATTTTAAAGTTGCAATATTAATGAAAAAGGTGAATCTGTTACATCGATTATGATTCATGTGACGGTCATATGGAATACCTACTCTAGTATATGTGATGCTCAAATCTTGTAGATCCCATATTTTTTAAGAGGAGTGCACCGGTGAATATGTTTTGCATACAATAATACATTTGGGTCAACAGACTATGGTGCTCGCAAACTCTTAACTGGAGATGTGATAATGGTTGACACGATACGACAAATGAACAGGAACACAAAAGGATTAAATAAAAAGGATAATTCCCATTTAATACACTTATATCATACTAAATTTCTAAATAATCCTCTAACATTATTTTCATCCCATTTAAGTCAAAGTCTTCCCATTAAATCGGAATTATAACATAAATTCTCAAAAACACCCTACAACTAAAAAAACCCTAACATACACCAGCTGCCAGCATCTCAACCGTGAAACACCATAAGCTCCAAAGTTGATCTAAAACTAAAGTTGATCCCAAATCTATGAGAAGCAAACCAGAGACCCAACTCCGGCCTGAAGCAGATCCAACCCGCCGAAGCCACTATCGTTCATCTTCTCAGAAACAATAACTAGATCCCTCCAAGTTGAGAGCCACCACCATATTCATCTTCGCCAAACCAGCACACCCTGTCATTAGAATTCAAAAATTCGTGTACACTCAACATTCATCCTCACTGCCTCATTGTTGTTCATCATCCTCCGGCGAGTGCCCGCTCGGTGGCCGTGGAACAGTGAGGTAGATGGGTTGGGTGGGAGTGATAGGAAAGAGAAGAGGGCCCCGATTTCCATTGATTTCTAATTGAAGGGTTCCAAATCAAATTGTGAATTTAATCTTATATCATTAGTACTGTACACAATTACATACTAGCTAATATGAAATTAAGTCACACAATTACATACTAGTATATAATTAAATCGTAGTTTCGTGAAGTTTTTGCACACGGTATGCGGTGGTGTGTAATTTTTCAAATTTTTTTATGAGGTAGTATGTAATTCCTCAGGTTTGATGAACTTCCTATATTACTGTAGCATTGTGTAATAGGGGTGAGCAAAAATATCGGGTACCCAGTCCCGGACCCGGAACTGCTTAGGACCCGGCGGGTCCAGCCCCAGAACCGGACCCGTTGGTACCGGTTCTGGTTCCAGATTCTTGGAACCGGTTGTAACCGGTTCCGGTTCTGGGTCCATACTTTCGAGACCCTTACCCACTGGGTACCCGGTGGGACCGGTTCCGAGACTGCGAGACTGGGTACCCGCTGGTACCGGTTCCTAAATTGGGTGCCCTGTACCAAATCTTTAATATTTAATATATTTAAGTGTATTTTGAGGATTTTCTATGTATTTTGTTGATTTGTGATCTCTTATTATGAATAAGTTTGAAGACTTTATATTAATGAATGTTGTGAACTTGTTATTATATTATGTATTTGTAGATTTATTTTCATAAAATTTGGTATTGTAATATTATATAATTAATATAGTAGGAAACTAAAATTTTTTCTATATTGTACACTTAATTTTGGTAAATAGGAGGAAGCAAATACTAATGTATTGTGCACTTTATTTTGGAGAATACCACAATATAGTAGGGTGTTAATGACATGTAGTATACGAAATTTAGCAAATTTATTATTATAAACTTAAAAAAAAAAACTCAAATAAAGACCGGGTACCCGGTTCGGAACCGGTACCCACCGGGTCCGGGACCGGTTCCAAAAACTTTGGACCCGGCTAGTACCGGTTCCGGGACCGGTTCTTTTTTTTGGGACCCGGTTCCGGTTCCAAGGAAAATGGTCGGGTACCCGGTTCCGCTCACCCCGATTGTGTAATTTCTCAAGATTTGAAGAGTAATATGTAATTTTTCAAACCCTTGACCTCATCTCAAGTCAACAAACAAAAATAATTCACCACTCCATCCTTGTCCTGAATTTACATGAGTAGTTCTGAATTTTTTCAAAGTTGAATGGAATAGTTCTGAATTATTCAAGCGTATTTCGAAGTTGAATGGAATAGTTTTGAATTTTTTCGAGTAGTTTTAAAATTTACACGAGTAGTTCTGAATTTTTGAAGAATAAAATAAAATAGTTCAAAAGGGTAATTTAGTACTCTAATATAATATTTTCGATTAAGTGGAAAGTTGAGATTTCAATTGCCTATTTGGAAACAAAAATATTTCACTAATGATCTATATGGGAATTGACCCTAAAAAAATATATAATTATAGAGACAAAGACACGATAAAGTATGATACAATAGAAAAATACAAAAAATATGAAATTATAAATTTGATTAAATTTGCACTTATTATTACACTTATAATTAAATAAAAAATAAATAGGAAAGCATGATAGTACAGTATTATCACTAAATAATTATCTCTCTGTTTACTCATTCATGAGGCATATGTAAGGTGAGAATTGTATATATAGTAATTAAACTACATCTCGTGGATAATTTCTGTAGTTACCACTTAAAACAATTTCATCTCTCTTTACCCGAGGTAACCCATTTTCTGCCTCCTTTGATTAGGGGTTGAGATTGGAATAAAGCTTCAAGTTAATCACACCTGACAGCAATTATTGGAGAAAAAAAAGGGGTAAATTGTAGATGAAGGGACAACTTTTACACATCAATGATCAAGTTTGCACAGAGATGTCTTAATGTCCTAAACAATGTGTTGGAATGAAAAAAACTTTCTTATTACATGTACCAAAAAGTAAGGGTGGGTTAATAATACTAATTGATTGCCATGTGCAACCGCGTTAAGTATAAGGGCTCATGCTTTGTTTTTGTTTTATTCTTTTCTTGACCAAATGTTTTGGCTTTTACTGATAACTCATAAGCCTTTTTTTCTCTTTCCATCTGTAATTTTCTTGTCTTCACACTAACTTTTTTATGTGATAAGATAATGAACTGGTTTCACAATGATAAGGTTGAATGTAAATTGCAATTGTTAGGTTTTGTATGATTGGGTTTTGGACCTTCTAGTTGTCCGCTTGAGTGAGTAAGTAAAAGCTATAACATGTGTGCGTCCGATGTTAATTGTAAGGGAATTAATGGATTTGGTAAAAGTTGGCAAGAATGTTTGTAGAGATTCATGGCAATTTTTGGACTTGTTTCTAGATTAATCCTTGAATTTTGGCTTAGGGTATGTTTGGCGGACAAAACTGATAGTTGATAACTGATAAATTATTTGAGAGTTGATAACTGATAGGTGAAAAGTTAGCTGATCTAAATAAAATTATTTGACAAATTTAGCTAATAAGCCGGCTCAAAAATATAAAATTACACAAAAGTATATGTTTAAAATAATAGTATTACTACTATTATTTATTTATTTTCATATAATATTAGGATTGTGAATTTAATTATTATTGTTTTTATTACCAATTCCGTTATATATATATATATATATATATAAATAAATATAAAATTTCCAATAATTGAACAATACTTTTTTAACGGATTGAGGAGAGGATTTTTTATTTCTATTATACACCAATTTATAATCAAACTAATAATAATTATTATTATTAATAATTATTATAAGAATAATAATAATTATTATTATTATTATTATTATTATTATTGCACAATACTAAAATAACTCTATATATTTATCTAATTAATAATAATAATAATTATTATTATTATTATTCAATAATTGCACAACACTTTATTTAACGTATTGGGGAGATGATTTTTTTTATTTCCTTTATACACCAATTTATAATCAAGATAATAATAATAATATTATTATTATTATTATTATTATTATTGCACATTACTAAAATAACTCTTGATATTTATCTAATTAATAATAATAATAATTTCACAATACTAAAATAATTCTTAGATATTTATCTAACAATTAATGAAATTAAAAAATAGTAATACCTAACAAAATAATTGTGTAGTTTTCTAAAAAAATAAAAGGGTTAAAATAGAAATAAAATCAAAAAGCTCCATGAGCTTATTTGAAAAGCTTGTAATAGTAGCATCTGAGATAAGCTCAGTCTTTTCAAATAAGCTCATGCAACCAAGCAAGACTTATTTAAATACAGAGAGCTTATAATTTTTTAAAATAAAACATAAGCTAGCTTATTATGCTTACCAAATATATATTTAATTGCAATCTCAGCCTCTTAACTCTAAGAATTGACAATTTAAGTCCTGAAATTTCTTTATAGTGCAGCCTATAATTTTACCATCTTAAGTCCTATAATTTTGATCTTAGCTCTAATACTACTGGTCAAAACTAAAAGTTCCCTTTTTCTTGGTTATTGGGATGAAGATTACCTTGTAAGATGAAAATTACTTCAATTGAAATTTATTGGAACAAAAATAGCAACGAATCAAAAATTTATGAGATCAAAATTGCCACCTAAGATATTTGGATGACCAAAATTGTTAAGCACTCATCATGTTTATGGAACAGTTTTTCAATTAAACCCTTAATTAGATTTTCGATTTCAGTCTTTCCATGCTATTAATTGGATTTTTTGCGAAACTAACAAAACAGACACATTTAATAAGTTATGTATTATATATATATATATATATATATATATATATAAATTTATTTTTTACGTGCAATTTACATATATATTTACTAATTTACATTTATCTTCTGTCATTTACCTGATCACCAGTACGACATAATGTAGACTTTGGCCACGGTATAATATTGAAGTTTTGTGTATATTTTATATATTAGGCTCGTTAAGATATTTTCAAATTGATAAACTTTATATTTTGTTATTAAGTAAGTTTATTATGAGATCATTCATATTCTATGAGAATACTTTTTATCGCACTTATTAATTGATCTGTTACAATTTATCTGACCCGCCTCAACCCATTCATTTAATAAATAAAAAATTATTAATTTTATATTTTTCATTACCATACAAACACACACACAGCACAAGTGTACTCACCCCACCGACGGACTCCAGCCGTCACTGTCACCTACCGCTCGACGTCCGCCGGCGGCCGCCACCAACCACCACCGTCGTAGGTCACGGGCACTATATATATAGGGTTGGGTTCAAATGAAACCCTGTCAATATATGCGAACCTAGGGACCAATCCAGACCTTAGATTTTTTCAATCCAACGGATATCTTTGATCCCAATTTTGTGCTTCCATTATGGAAATTATGATTTCATACGCTGGTCAAACATTGAAGAGGGTCAAATTAGTCCAAAAGAAAAACTATACAAATCCCGCCTATTATTCATCCCGTGATAATCGGAAGGTGAAAAGAGAAATATGATATCCTTCTCCCCGTAACACAATATATATGCAAAAATAGTTTATCGGGGAGGGTGAAAGCCATAAAAACTCATTGCGGGAATTAATTCCAGACAACTATCCCCGAATTTTTCTACAGCGATTCTTGAGAGCGAAGGCTGGGTTTTTTGATGGGAAATGACGGACGGCAATCCAGAGGTAGCCGGCGGACGCCACCTCACGTCGGAGCAGGTATATTTTGCACCGAAATAAGTCTGCGTTTGACTTGTAACCCTAAAAGCTGAAATCAGTTGGATTTAAAATCACCCACAGTTGGATAAGTGCTTTTTTAGTGTTCTGGAAGCACTCCGAAGTAGCTTATATCTTCGATTTCGGTTGTCCTGGTCTCTTTCTTTTTTTTAATTGGGTGGTCCCGAGAAATAGGGTTCGCCGGTGATACTTTGGGATAAAATATTTTCTATGAATTCCGTTGATAAAAGTATTTTTTATGAATTTCGTTTCATGTAGTGGGTGTTGTGTGTAGTGCTTTTTAATAAATACTGTAAGTGCTTTTGGTTTGTTTGATGCTTTGAATTATACTTTAGTGGGCGTCAAATAATATATGGCAGTGCTTTGGGGATAATCGTGAAGGGCTTTTATTTTGTAGTGTTTTAAATGATATCTGAAGGTGCTTCACAGTGCAATTAGCCAAAAAGTATGTTTCTTGGAATATGTTTCCAATGTTTTCATCCTCGGTAAAAGAAAGAATGATATGTGTATATTGCTTTTTAGTATATATTGTAAGTGCTTTTGATATGRTTGATGCTTTGAATTATAACTTATTYTGCGTCAGATAATATGTTGCAGTGCTTTGGGGATAATCGTGAAGGGTTTTTATTTTGTAGTGTTTTAAATGATGTTTGAAGATGCTTTATATATGATGGTGCTTTGAGTGTGTGTGGTTGTTGCTTCTGAAATTGTGTTTTTTAAATTTGTACAGTTCAGGCTTTTAATATGTGTGTCTGTAATATCATGTGTTTTAGGAATGTGTGTAGGTGTAGAGAGCCTCTGAATATGCGTGTTTGTCATATACAATGATGATGTAAAATAGTTTTATGTGCGAAGGTAGTTGCATCACAGTGCTTACATAACAAGTTGTGCTAGTGCTTTTAATTACTTCTTATTTTGTTTAATATGCTCAAATTTTTGTGCTTTTAGAGAATGTATATGTGTATTAATTCTTTGTGTATAGGTCTCGTAGTATATATGTATAGTGCTTTAGTTTTATCTATGTAATAGTCTCGTTGAATCCGTACAATACTTTTACTTTCTCTATAAAAATGCTGAGTTTAAAATATTGTTTAACTAAACTAGTAATTAAAATTTAAGTGTGTGTATTTGTGCACAAGTTGTTGGCGTATATGTTTGAGCTTATGTATAGTAGGTTTATTAATTGCACAAAATTATTTTTTTAAAAATTGTAAACTGGATAAATTTTGCAGATAAGGGTGTTGAACAAAAAAAACGCAAAGTGGCAAAAGTGAACAGAAGACTGGATGATGTTGTGAATACCAAATTAAGGGATGGCCATAATACAGCGCATTCTGGAGCGTTCGAGGCGGGGTTCGCATCCGTGAACCTTGCAGCTGACTCGGCGCCTATCCGGATAATTGTCCGTCAATCGAACCGGCACTTACCTATGACGGGTGAACTGTTTGCTTCGAACACCGTTCGACTTGAAACCTCCAGGGTATCTACCGGCCGTGTGTCAGTTTTGCCTTATGTACCTGATGAATCCGATGGCGATGACAGAGATGACAATGATGTGGAGCGCGTGCCCAATAATCGGAATGGAGCTAGTGAGTTGGATGTCGAAGTAGTGGATGGAGAAGATGATGACGAGAACGAAATGGTCGGCATGGATTACCCATTACTCAAAACAAGAACTTCTCCCAAAATTTTAGTGAATGCCATTAAGCAGCTGAACCCACGATAAATTGCAGCGGTCGAGAGGATGGGGTTCGGTGGCCTGCTACAACTGAATATTACTGCATTTCCACAGAAATTGTGTTATTGGGTTCTGGATAATTTCGATCCGAGAAGTTGTGAGCTTAGTTTACAGAAGGGCAAGACGATCCATGTTGATCCTATGGATGTTCATGTCATTCTTGTCTTGCCGAGGGGGCAAGTAAGTATTCAAAAGAAACCAAGGCACGAACACTCTGCGTTGTTGGATACGTGGGCTGGATACTTTACGAAAAAAAAGGATAAGATTCTGCCGAAAGAAGTTGCACAAAAGATGCTTGATGAGACTGAGGGTGGTGTATGGTTCAAGCGCCAATTCCTAGTACTAGTTACGTCTTGTCTAATCGAGGCTGCACACAATGGTTACGTGCTTCCACAAATAATGGACTACCTAGACAACGTTGACAACGTGGCGAATCTGAATTGGTGCGAATACACGTTGATGAGGCTTATAAGCTGCAAGCTTGACTGGGACAAAAACAAGTCGAAAGAATTCAGGGGGCCAATACTATTTCTAACGGTAATGTCTCCACGATCAATAAAAGGTCATATTGTTGTAGTATGCATTAAAAAATGTTAATTTTCTTGATTATGAAATTTTATCTATTTCTATTAAGAGACGCACACCACCACTGAATCGCAAATGCCATTTTGAAAAAGGGAGCTTAATTTGTTTTTCAAAAACAGCTTCATTTATTACTTGGGAATATTAAAATACTAATACTAATTAAATGATGATAGGTTATGTACGTTGACCGGGTTATGTTGTTCACTCGAGCTGTCCCGAGAGCTTTCCCATTGATAAAGGGATGGAATAAAGATTCACTGAAGAAACGAGAGACCCAGGAGGTAGCTGCAAATGGATTTGGCGTCGGTTTTCCGTACGATAGGTTGGAACCTCCAGAGAGCAAGTGTATGAAGTGATTCAACCTCAACCACGAACTGAGAAGAACGATCTCACAGTTTTACCGGATGGGGGTAATGTGTACGGCTTCACGGATAGGCTGCTTGCCAAAGCAAAGGTGATGGCCGACGCAATGTCGGATATTTTGAAAATGGTGCAGGCAACGCCAAAGGAACTGCTGAATGATATGAGTTATATTCGGGTTTTATCTACAACACAACATCTTTTGGGATGCAGTAAGCAAGGTATTTCTCCGGCGGACCGAGCCTCAGAAACACTCTGGAATGAAGAGATGGGCGATGACGAGTTCTGGGCAGATCGCCTTGGTATTATAGAGGAGATGGAGGGTGGTGTTAGGAGGAAAATGAAGTACAACTCTACTCAAGTGGAGGTGCCAAGTTTCAGCCTTGGTTTGACATAAGAGGAGATTGATGTTGCTGAGAACCCAGCCGATATGAATCCAGGAGGTGATGACAACATGGATTGTGGTGTAGTATGGTATGATAATCAAGAAGGAGGTCAAACACCGATTGTAAATCCGGCATTCGTCGTCAAGGCTGCAAAGGTATTTAGACATTGTTATTGAAAATTGTAATAATTCAGCTAATGAATTATGAAATTATGTACGTTACAGGTCAAGGAGAAGACTTCGTGCAAGAAACTACAATGCGATGTTGTTGGCAGTCAACTGCGACATGTGACTAAACCGGTAAACAGTGAACCCAATTGCGAGGATGCAAAGAGAAAGGGGGAAAATGTAATATTCCTCTACCCCTGATCAATGTTGACTTTGTAATTCAATATAATTATTCCTATTTTAATCATATGGAAGTGTAATATATTATATAACAACATATTTGTACTTGTAAAATGAAGGCTAATGCTGAACCGCAACTGCACGGAATGGTCCGTAGAACTGGAAAGTAGCTCAAGAAGACAGTATCTTTTGCATCCCCGTACATGAAAAGAGTTGTCACTATGTCCGAGAGATTTGATAGTTTGGAGAAGGACTTATTCTACTGGGTTTTGTGTAACAAGGATGCTGACAGGTGCGACGGATACGTTCTTGCTAATATTGTTTTTCAGCGCTTTCTCGTGTATAGCATTGCATTTATAAAAAATAAAATTTCCTATGTTTTTTTTTTCTTTTTACACATTGTTATTTTTTATTTTTTGGTTATGATTGTGTGCTTGGTGATGTACAATTAAGTGTTATTTAGTGTTTGAAACATATTAATTTCGAGGTTGACTGTTTGACTCAATATTACATGAATTTTCAGCGAGGAAATCCTTTTTTCAAACGGTCGCTCTGACCTTAGACGGCGAGAGATGGTGACTATTGCACCAACAACGTACGTCAGTACGGCTATTGTTGATGTTTGGAGCCAAATTCTCAACAGTAAAGAGAAATACCGAGCAGCCACCTCACCGTGCCGCTTCTTTGCAACGACCGACCCATGCATACTTCACACATATAAATACATAAATAATAGTAAAAGTTATGCAATAATTAGTATCATTATTTAAATTCTTGTTTGTTTATGTAGTTCTATACACTGGTTGACGCACCGAAGGGCTGGGATATGAGCAGACGGGAAGACAAGTTTTTCGAGAAATTGGATGAAAAGCTAAAACAGACTGATGGGCTGCAAATTGGCCAAATAGATATGGTAAGATCAAAAACGGACTTGATGACCTACAATTACTGAAACACAGAGTTTTATTATCTGACAAAATGTTGTTCTGCAGTTTCTCTTTCCAATTTACCATGCCGAGCATTTTTACGTGATGGCTTTCAATGTACGGAGGTTTCGGGCTGACCTCATCCACAACTCAGTTGTCGTTGATTCGAAGGCATTAGAAGAGGCGTACAGTGATACGCCGATGTTGCTGGTAAGTAAATGCTTTCCAACATTGTTACGGTAACTCATATTATTTATACTCATTTAAAAATGGTGTTCTCGACTATATGGTTCTTTTCATTTGAATATCTTGAGAGTGATTTTTATTTATGGGGATACTGCTTTAATCACTTCTGTGGAGTGCTTTACCATTGTTTGTTGAGTGCTTCTTTGTATGTGGTTGTTTTTGTATTCTTTATATACCATTGCTTCAATCACTTACCTATAGTGCTTTGTCATTGTTTGTTGGGTGTAAAAAGTTGCTTATGTTTCCATTATGATTTGGTTTTTTATATTTTGTTCTGATTATGCTATTTGAAGAGGGAAAAAGTGCTTTTGAATTATTTCTTGAAAGCTTCTCAAATTGTATGTACATATGTGTATTTCATAATCTGCATATAGGTCTTCTGTCTTATTGTGTGAAGAGATTAGTGCTTTAAAAACATTGTGTGCAGTGCTTTTTGATTGTGTTGGTGTATGCTTTTTTTTTTGTGTGTGTAATACATGTGTGTTCTTTATACTTAGCATTTTGATTATTTGTTCTGTGATTGATATTGGTTTAAATTCAGCAATGCTTCTACAATAAAGGTTCTGGTAAAAATCAGAATTTGTTTTGTTATATTTACTGTAAGCTGGTTTGTTGATCTCCCCCAGAAGGATAAACTTGCTGAGTTTCTGAATCGTAACGGACAAACCCATAAAGCAAAAGGTCTTAACAAAGTCCCGGTGACAAGGTTGAAGATGCCTTGGAGAGATGACGACAATAAGTGCGATTGTGCCATATATACAATGCGCCACATGGAAACGTATATGGGGACAGGGTAGAGGTGGGATGCCGGCTTGAAGAGTAGGTCTGCGAATCAAATGGCTTTTTTAAGGGCCAAGTATTGCGCGGCGATACTAACAGCGGAGAGTAATGTGTACAAGGATCATAATCCGGAAGCTACTTCGTTCTACTATCGTTGTTCCTGCGAAGACTACGAGATTGATGTGGTTGATCTCCTTATAAAT
>BMAC01000425.1:605845-615985 GCA_014905375.1 Phtheirospermum japonicum | reverse complement strand
ATCCGCCGCGCCCAGCCGCCGGAGCACCTCCGCCTCTTCTCCCTCCCGCCGTCCCGGCCGGCGTTGGCCTCTGCAGCCGCGTTCCTCTTGACGAAATTCACGATCCTCGCGCATCTGCAACCGTCGTCCGCCGCCCTCTTCACCCTCCCCGGAATCTACCCAAACCGACACCACACGCTCTTCACCCGCATCTGCCTCGCCACCGCCGCCGATGTGCCCCACATCCACAAACTCATCCACCAGATGGCCGTCTTCGAGCGAGATAGAGCGTCGCTCCGTCTTCGAGCGAGATAGAGCGGGATGACGAATCGTCCCGATCCAAATCGGAGATGGTCGAGATAGAACGCCGCCGTCCCATTGGTGCCGCTCCGCCATCGTGTGGCCGGCCGATCTGCCATCACCGTTGCTGTGCCGATCTGGTTGCGATTCTTGGAGAAGAAAGTAAAATGAAGAAGTATATGCGCAGACGGGTTTAAAAAAGGGTGAAAATAGGCTGAGTTCTAGGAGTTCTAGGGTTGTGATTGGGGAATGTATTTAATGTGATTAAAAAGCTTTGTAAGATTACATAAAGGCCCTTGTCCTTCTATATTTATAATTTAATAAATTTAAAAAATAGAAAAAATCTGATCCACACAAATTATTAGATCTAAGGCCTGGATTGGTCCCTAGGTTCGCATATATTGACGTGGGTTTCATTTGAACCTAATCCTATATATATATATATATATATATATATATATATATATATATATATATACACACAATTTTTATATCATTGGAAGCGTCTTGTTTCCCTCGTTCTAGATTTGGAATTGAATTTACAATCTAATATTTCATTCACCGTAGAATCTGAGGTTAAAAGTCACAAAATTATTAAATTTGACATCCGGTTTAAATCTGTTTATTAGGACAAACTTAGATCGATCACTACCTCTCATCTACTCTCATTCCACTATACAATACTGTCAATTCAGATTTAAAATCACCGAAAAAACAAAGTTAGAATCTCCCAATTTTAAGTATTATAAAATTAGTAAAAAGTATCACAAATTCATCTAAAAATTAAAAGCTAAAAGTATCGCAAACTTAAAGTATCACAGTTTCAACTAAAAGTATTACAAAATCAAGTAAAATTACCATATTTTATACTTTACATCTTTTTTTAATTAAAATATCATAAATGTAGTTAAAATATTACAAAGCAGTTAAACTATCACATTATCTATAATTTAAATTTTTTCCCTCACATCTATGCATATTACACTTAAATAATTAAAATCATCACAAAAGTTTGATCACGTATTACAAAATATAGTAAAAGTATCACATATTTTTTAATACTTTTACTGCATTTTGTAATACTTGATAAAAAAAAATATATAATATTATGTATATGCACCTAAAAATTGTGATACTTTTAATTTAAAGTTTTGATACTTTCACAATATTTTGTGATACAATTACATAAATTATACTGTGTAATAATATTAATAAAAGTTGTGATACTTTTAAATAGATTTATGATATGTTTATAATGATTTTTGATATACAATATTTTTAACTCAATTTATAATACTTATAACTCATATTGTGATACTTTTAAAGTTAGTGATATTTTTACTATAATTTGTAATACATTAATGGAAAATATCATATTAATTTGTAATACTTTTAATTGTGAAACTTTAATTATATTTTGTTATACATTAACAACCTTGTGAAATACTTTAAAATTTCATTGTAACTAGGAGTTGAAAGAATGGACTTTTTTTTTTTTGTGATGCTTTTATTACAATTTGTGCTACCTTAAATAGATATTGTAATACTTTAACTGTGAAAATTGTATAATTAGACATAAAATTAAAAAAAATCTTTTCTTGATACTTTTAATATAACTTGTGATACTTAAAATCAGTTTTGTGATACAAATATATTGAACTAAATGCAGTATTATTTTAGTTAATACATGCAAGAAAAAAAAAACATTCTCATCCCCTTCCTATCAATCTCTCAACCACGACCACCGCCACACTAACACCATTACACATATGAAAAAGTAAAATTCTGGAATTTTTATATATATGACTACATAAAAATTCATATACAGATAAATTACAACAATACCATAAAAATTACATACATAAATAGACAATCTAACATCACCACCGCACAGACGCATAGCCAGGAGCGAACAGAAAAAGGGCGACCACAAACCATAGTAGAAAATGGAAAGAGAAAGAGAAAGTTGAAAAAACAACATACCGTCTTCAGTATTGATTATAGCACCGATTTGAATATATAAATTTAGGATATAGTAGATTACAACACAAGAAGTTAAGCAGAGATTGCAGATCCAAAATTGGCCAGGTGGATTATCGTAGATCGGAGGTCAAAGTTAACAATTCATAAGTTTTGATCTTCGATCTACGATGATCGGAACATCGAATCGTAGATCAGATTTTGAATTTAGAATGAAAGAGTTGATGCAAATCAAATAATATAGTTTTGTTAAATTTCACCATCGGAGGACGATGTCCACCGGCGGTAGCCGTGATTGCGAGAGAGAAGTTGAGTAGTGGGGAGGGAGAAGGAGGGCTGGGGCTGAGCTAAAATGGTTGAATGGTNTTTAGGGTAGGGCGGGCATCATGCGGGTTGGGTAGATGTGTATGATAAAAAATAGTCTCATATGAGATCGGTCTCACACATGTATTTGTCTTTGTTATTATGACAATAAAAAAAATATATTAGTTTAAGGAAATTTGGAATATAGACAAAAGTGTTTCTCTATGCGCTTTTTAGCTAAAATAATTTGTCATCTTGGTATATACCCCAAATATATTTGATTGGCAATTTTACACATTTAAAAAAATAAAAATAATAATAATAATAATAATAATAATAATAATAATAATAATAATAATAATAATAAAGAGATAGACTAAGAATTTATTTCATTAAATATCATGAATAGAATAAGACGGGGAGTAGTTATTTATTTATTTCTCTTGTATCTGAGAATTATTTTTGTTCTTGTATTTGTTATTCGAAAAGATAATTTGTTTTATGTCGTTACCAACGCAAATATAAAATGAATAGTTAAATACATATAATTTTTATCACAATTCACCAAGAACAATAGTAACAATTAAAAATAAAGGTATTCAAAGAATAAGGAGATGTTTTGGGGTTTGGGAATATAATAAACTCTCAATGTTTATCCTTTTAGATCAATCAAGTATTGGTGTGATTCAATTCACTATAAGTCAATCACAAGTATATTTTAACCATTCTTTCGAATGTAATAAAACTGTGGATAAGAGACGCGTTGTCAAGATCACATTTAGAACTCTAAAAAGTTTTAAAGATTTATTAGACTTCGATCATAATCTCAAATATCTTAATTTTATTGATTAGAATATTTTATGTTTGAAAGCCTTATTGATAAATCTCATCTCTCTATTGTTGATTCATTAGAACTAGTAGTTATAAAGGTTATCAAGTGATTACATCTATATAAGTATAATAGAACGTCAATCAATTATGCAACAATGAAACCAAACATAAAGGAATCATACTCGATTGAAAGAAAGATTAAAACATCAATTATTCATTATTTTCATACCCCAAAATATTATGAAATTAGTTAGACATAATCAAATGATAAGCTAGACAATCCATCAAACACGTGATACTCATAAGAAAAATTAAGAAAATATGAAATCATAGGGATTATGGTGGAGCATTAGATTTTCGTGTTCCAAGAATTTTCTCCTCTGAAAACACTCTCTAAAACCTCTAATAATTTATCCTTGTGATGGATAATAGTAATCAATGATGTATTTGGATAGCTTCTTGGTCTTCTTTTATAGTAATCTAATAATTTTTTGACATTTCGCGATTAGGTTCGTGACCGCGAATGGGGTCGTCAAAGGTTGTTGTAAAAATAGCCTGCAGTAGCGGACTGAGCCGCGACCGCAAATGGGGTCGCGACTGTGTTTGTTGGGGGCTGTTAACCCATTGAATAGGACATGTATGTACTAGATATCAAATCATCATATGCTTGCAAATAATTTCTCTCTCCACTAGTCGATGTGTAAGAAAGACAAGAATCATATAAGGCTTAAGGTTGTAATGTAGGCTCTTAGTTAATGTATGGAATGTTTGATAAAAGTGACCATAATACGAACTAATGCACAAGAATACCATAACTACTCTATAATTCAAACACTTCAAACTTTTTAGAGTGCTTCACCTTATTCTCAAAACCAAAAGCTGAGAAACTTATTTTTTATGACATAGGCTTTCAACCAACCCAATTTATATCGATCCCCAAACTACTAAACTTATTTATATTTACTTGAATCATTTTAACTTCGCTTTTTATGAAATAAAATAAGAAAATATAGCCTTTATAGAATAGGATTTAAACTCCTATCATCAAAATAAGGTGTGTGTTTTTTTTAGCAAAGAATTTAAATCCTAAAAAATTAAAAAGATAAATCAATGCACCCAAAAATCAATCCACTTAAAACCAATACAAAGTTTTCAACTATTACAACTCACTAAAATTAAGATTTTCACAAGGCTTCTCGAGGACTTATGATAAGCTTGTAGCCAACAAAGAATGGGAATAAAAATTTCAATTGGGCTAACTAGGGATTATTTTATTTGTAGTAGTTTTCATGTGAATATGACCGAAATCAGATTTCAAATAAATTGCCTAAATCATTTCCAAGTCTTTCATACACTTGCAACCTTAACACAAAAATCAGAGGAAGTTCTAAAAATATACAAACACGACAGATAATTCACACAAGAAAGAAATTGACTATACATGATTATCAGTCAAAAAGCTCGAATCTCACGAGCATATCATTTTCTAAAGCAAGAAGACAAGGTATTTTTAGTAAGGCACAACAATCATGTTCAAGCATGCGTTTTGATAAATATAGATAATATTTGCAAATCAACTCATCCTTAACACATCATCAATTATTTTACAATAAGTTCTAAAATGAATATTTCATAATATAATAAATATATTATAGACCTAAATATACACAAATCCCACCTTACTCATAATAAAGCAACTAAACGTGCAAATAAGATACAAACAAGAAAAATAAAAATAACTAATGCAGTCCTATAAGAAATGCAAAAAACTAAATAATAAAAATGTAAGATACATGGCCAAGGTAAACTGCATTTGCATCCCCCTCAAACTTATTTGCTACTATGTAGTAATAAGTTTGGAAAAGAAGAAGTGGTTTACATTGGTCGTGACTCAAAAAATCTACGGCCAGTCGGGAGAGGAAGGCTTAGTCTGGTAGTTGTGCTGGCTAACATAGAAGTTATCCATATCCTATCATTCGTCGCGCGTCCCTTCATACCTCTCTCATATCCCTCCTCATCTCGACGTGGCTTTCGCTCATATGGTCCTCCAACCTTGTAATTCGGTTGGAATCGTGCTCCTCTCTCGAAAAGTGTGAGAGCCTACCTTATCGTCATTAGGACTCGCGTGCTCTCTCAAGAGCACTCGTGACTTCTCAATGTTCGTGATTATCGAATTTAAGAGCAGAAAATCATCTTTCGCTCTTTGTTGGTACATGTATTAAGCCCCATATGGAAGGATGATTCTCGATATTCTTCCATGCTCGAGATCCAACTCGATGTTCCCCTTGATTGTTCTCCAATGCACATACCAAATTCTTAAATAATCGGTGATTAGTGTGATGAAGCCACCGATGTATATGAGCCCTTTCCTATTGTTTGATTGGTAGAAGAATTGATCAACTAGGATGTTGAACGCTGATCCCGATAGTGTACACCATAATGCTACCAACTCTTATTTTTGTATGCCTCCATTTTTATAACGGGCGATTATCATCGATGATATCACCATTTGAATGTATTGAAACACTATGTTTTGAATCTCCGAGACCTTAGAAGTCTTCGATTAAAATTTGGGTATTGTTCACCGGATTTCTTGCTAATTTTGGCCCAATAATCATTCTAGTCATAGTTCACCAGCTCATAGTCGCAAAATCCTCTATGGGGGAGATTGAAAAGTTCTGTGATTTTGGCTAAGGTGAGGTGGTGCCCTGTGTTGTTCAACTGGAAAGAGATTGCCTCCGGATCTCGTTATTCCCACCCTCTCAACTGCGAGGGTGCTCAAAAACTCTAATGTCATCTTCTCGTACGTTGGCCATATTCCTATCATCAACCCGTTGTTTCATCCTATTCAACTAAAGAGTCGATTGACATCGTCCTCGATTCTGAGCGCTTGCATGCACGACGGGTATTCATATTTCATTGCCTAGGTCCCCAATTTTCTAAACCGATCCCACTTCTTTCAACTTTCGACTGAGGGTAACCGTACCCCGAGTAGCTTCAGATTGGTACGGATTTGGGATGTACACCTATTCTTCATAGGATGAGAGTAAAGGTGAGAACAATGGTGATGGGATCGGCTCCCTTACTTGGAGCGCTCTGGAGGGATTGTCTCTTTGTCAGTTTCCAGGTTATCTTGAAGCCATTTCTACAAAGAAAAACTTCAACTCAATTCGACTCTGAATTTACTCTATTGGGTTTATTCAATTCAATTTTCAAAATTGAACATCAAAAATCAATTCTCGTCAATATTATACTCCCAAGGAACTCAATGAACATATATAATCAATCAATCATGAAAAACATGCATACGTACAAATAAAATTCAAAACATCGTATCCATATATCTTCCCAAACTCATGAAAAATCCCCCAACCATAAAAAAATTCAAACTCATGGTTATATCAAGGATTTCAAGTTCTAATAACTCAACATTCATTATATCATGCTTCAATCATTTAAAAATATCCAAAAATTCAAGAACTAAGCATGCATATTAAATGTTCGAAAAAATTTCCCAATGAATATTTAATCTAAAGTTTTGAAGTTATTATTCATTCACGTCCTCAAAAAATTATTATTATCCTTAGAAAGAAATCTTCATTATTATCTCTTATTTTCAAATTTTCAGAAACAAAACATATCTGATTACTCCCAGAAATAGTTTCTCATTCCCATTATTGTTTTATCTAAAATCTGATTTATTTTTATTTTTTTTGCACACTCAAACAGTAACTAGGTTGAAAAAAGGCACCCCAATGCTTTGTTAATCTTTAAAAATAATTCAGTTTCTTATGTGTAACAATCTAATTCTGACATTTATTCACGTAAGATTTGCTACACAACATGAGCTCAACCCAATTAATAAAAAGATTAAATATTGATGCTTAATAATATGTTATTAAATTGGATTTATTCAATTTAATGGTGCAGTAGAAATTCGTTGTAACGAATTGTATATTATTAATCTACGTGTCGTGTAGATAATTATAGTATTTTGAATTTTTCAAATCCATTTATTGGTGAGTGAGAAATAATGCTTTGAAGTTGAACGGTTGCTTATGTGTATTAAAGTGTGTAATAAAGTTTATCCCACATTGATAGTTATCCAATGTGGAAGGGAGTTTAAAAGTGTTTAACTTCTATTGATTGGACATCAAGTGGGCCCAGTGGGTTGTGTGGACTTTGTGTAAACGAAGCTCACGCGGGCTCTTGGACTTGGGTTCGCCAGTCCGCCTTCGGCGAAGCCGAGCCCGGTCCCGGACCCGGACCTCGGACCTCGGACCTGGATCCTGGGACGTGGGACTTGGGTCTTGGGTCTTGGGCAATTGGTCCGATTGAGGTGGGCCGTGGGGGTGGTCTGGGTCAGCCCAATTGAGTTTTTGATCGATCACGCACCGAACACACGCCAGCATGCTCCAGACACACGCCAACACACTCCTGGCACGCGCATGCACTCTCTTGACATACGCATTTGAACCTTCACACTGAACCTGTCCAGGTTCATGCTGCTGCTGCTGACCGTTTGACTGTCTCATTTAAAGACGTCTTAATTCAGGTTGTAACACCTGAATTTGTACCCTATAAAAGGAAGTGGTTCTTGCATCTGAACCTTTCCTTACGCATGAACATCTGACGAAACCCTAAAACACCTAAGAACAACATATTCTGCACTCTGCATCCATTTCATTTTCTGCATTTCTTTTTCATACGTAACTCAGTTCATATTCAACCAGTTCACCGGAGTTCTGGTTTTTACGGTGCTGTATAACCAGAGACGTAAGTCGTTTTATCTTTGGGAACGATTTGCCGAAACCGAAGGGCACTACCGGGGCAAATTTGTTTTGCGAAAAGAGATCTTCTCGACTCGACTTTCTAATTTTCTTATTTCAGTTTTTCTTTTTCCAGTATTTTAGTGATTACTTTTACAGCCCTGTTCGATTTATCTGTAATAGTTCCAACAATCGCAAAACGAATTTTGTTTGTAATTTTTATTATTTGTAATCCCTGACTGGAAAAGGATGTCAACCTCAAGAACTCCGACAAGCGACGCTATTCCGGCCATCACCTCCACTATTTCGGCGACGATCACTGCCCCTGCAGTCACGAACACCTCGACAATTGGCATGTCTACGCCAATCTTGAACACCACTCAGGATGAGATCATTCTCAACCCAGGAACGCTCGATTTCTTACTCGAGACACTGACGAAGCGCATGGCGRAGTCGAACWCATCCACAGTTTCGGCTGTTGGAACGATCCCTATTGGGATAGGGACTTCGGTCCAAATGATGCCATGTGACCCATCCCATTGGGATGACGGGAACTTCGGTTCCGAGTTTGTTTGCAACTGCTCCCCAAACAGATTCAACTGTTTTGAATACCCATTCAACGGGTTCGGTGGGGACTTTTGTACCAACGATGAACGCGCCGGTGCACTCCTCTCGGATCATGCCCGCGGCGGAGAAACCTCCAAAATTTAATGGGGAAAGTTTCAAGAGGTGGCAACAAAAGATGCTGTTCTACCTCACGATGCTTGGTTTCGCCAACTTCGTGAAGGAAGATGAACCACCTATCCGGACAAGGACGAGACCAATTTCCATGTCCACGCTGCCTATGATAATTGGCACAATGGGGACTATCTATGTAAAGGTTTTCTTTTAAGTAGCCTAGAAGATAGCCTGAGTAATGTGCACTCGGATATAAAGACCTCCAAGAAAATTTGGGAGGCACTTGAGAAAAAATATAGTTCCGACGAGGCTAGAACTAGGAAATTTGTAGTCACGAACTTCATGGACTGCAAGATGGTGGACTCTCGCCCAGTTATGAAACAAGTTCAAAAGTTCCAAATGCTGGTGAATGAAGTCCACGCCGAGGGGATGATTCTCCCGGATGCTTTCACGGCAGCTGCCATGATTGACAAGCTTCCACCAAACTGGAAAGACTTCAAGACGTACCTCAAACACAAACGAAAGGCGATGTCTCTTGAAGACGTTATCCGGAAAGTACGAATTGAATCCGAAGTTCGAGTTCAATACAAGAATCCAAAAAGTTCGGATGAACCTCGGGTGAATTTGCTTGAACGAGGTGAGAACTCGAAGAAAAGGCCGCGTCCCGGCAACTCGAAGCCTAAAGCTCCTTCCTCTAAGAAGTTCGAAGGCAAATGCTACAATTGCAATTATCCTGGACACATGTCTAAGGATTGCCGCAAGCCAAAGCAAAAGAAGGCTAGGCCAAGTGCACACATTGCCGAGAGAGAGCTGACTAATGATGACCTCGTTGCGGTTATCACTGAAGAAGCTAACATGATCGAGAACCGTGGCCAATGGTTTATCGACACTGCTGCAACCGCCCATGTGTGTGCTGATCGGAGCTTGTTCTCCAAATACCTTCCTTGTGAGGGAAGGAAGTTGAACATGGGTAATCAAGCTTCTTCGGAAGTTGCTGGTACTGGTACGGTTGTGCTGAAAATGACCTCTGGCAAGGAGATCACTCTAAATGAGGTGCTGCACGTTCCGGACATCCGGAAGAACTTAGTCTCTGGTTCAATACTAGTTAGTCGTGGCTTTAGACTTGTATTTGAGGCTAATAAGTTTGTACTGTCTAAGTTTGGAACACCACTGGGTAAGGGTTACCTTACGGATGGTTTGTTCAAACTGAGTGTAATGGCGATACGCCCAAAACAAGTTATTAATAAAATTGCTTCTGATTCCTCTTACTTGACTGAGTGCTCTAGTTTATGGCATTGTA